>JBBMOC010000297.1:110758-133690 GCA_037975185.1 Centropyge bicolor
GACCAGATACTTGATCAAAATGCTGTTTTGAATCATGCAGTGAAGGAAGGATACTGATCGGATTTTAATTTGTTTCACAAAAATAACACAAAATGAGTCAAATTACAAAACATTATGGCTAAAATATTAAGCTATATGACCAAATAACTTTACATGTCTACATTTAAAAAGGCTTGTCTGGTAAGTTTAATCAATTGTTCGGCTCCTAAAACTGTTATGTTACAGCTCAGGTGCAGTGACTTCCTGTTTACATAGTTGCTTGCTTCTGATTGGACAGTGCCAATAATGTTTCCTTGCAACCAATTTACACAAGGTCTTAACTCGCTAAGATGTTTCTTGAATTTCCTGTTGCAACCTGATTTAGTGAATCACCAGTTTCAAACTGAGAAGTGAGGAAAAAAATGGAGAATTTAACTCTGTGGTTTATCAGCGAAGTAGCACGAGCACAAGTTTCACTTTCCTACAAATACCACAGAAAGGACGCCTCAATGAGAGTCTGTGCTGGGTTACAGATGCTCAACAGGAAGTGATGTCAGGACTTCAGCTGTCCCTATAGATGGATTTTCTGTGTGTGTGTGTGTGAGAGACAGTGTGTCTGTTCTTTGTCCATCTTATCTGTTTGTTATTGACTCCAGATGAAATTAAGCTGCAGCCACCATGTTGCCAGCCACTCAGCTTACATGTGTGTGAGAGACACAATAAGCCTTTGTGTGTGTGTGTGTGTGTGTGTGTGTGTGTGTGTGTGTGTGCGTGTGTGCAGAAAATGACTAAAAAGGCCAAGCAGAACAAACTGATTTACATGTACGTGTGAGTGAACCAGCAGGAGGGACCCGGTGTGTCTGGATCCCTCTGGACTCTCTGGACGTCCTTCACTGCTTTTCTATCTACACAGGATTCTTAATTTATGCTGAAATTATGTGAAATTATTTGTGATGTTTAAACATTCCACATTTTGTTCCACAACAAAACCCTCAAGCATCTTGTCTCATGCTGTGTTCCGATCATGGAGAGATGGAAAGATTTCCATGTTTATGACTTGTGTCATAAATGTTCAGTGTCACTGGATTTTCCTTCCATCTTCTCACACACAATGTATTTGTGCAACACAGAAACCCACTGTGGAGCAGAGGCTGGTGGAAAAGGACGAGGCAGACGAGGAGAAGGATTTCTGCTGTTTCATTGTGGAAAGAAACCTTTTGTGAAACACCTGAAAACATAAAAAAATGTAAACAGTTTTCCAAAAATAATCCATCTCTGTGAGGACATGATGTGTGTTTTGGCACTTGTCCCGATTACATTTGGTTCAACTAAACAAAACGGAGAAGCAGAATGACTCAGGCTGACTAACATCACGTCCACCATGTTGTTATTGTTGGGAAATCAGATGTACATTAACACAGCAGATGGGGCAGGGTTTTTATATGCTGGACATTTCAATGAAACATTGTAAAACACTGGGGTTTGGGGACAGTGTTAATCAGCTGTTATGACCCCCCCAAAGCACAGCTGCAGTCAGAGCTGTTCATGGGAGCCTACACATGTGCTCGCATGGCTAACCTGCTAACAACAGCATTCCACAAAGTTGTAAATTATACAGCTTCTTATCATTGATTTCCATCGCTGTCTTTACACTACAGCCAATGTGCGTCCCTCCTGTTCTGCTGCTTGGATCGTTCAACCACGCAGTTACACAACAGGGATATAAACCAACAGCAGTCCCTGAACGAGGGGTCAGTCCCGCCCCCCCCCTCTCAAACTGGAGATCGTCATGATTTCACATGTCGGCCTGGTGTTTGTCAGGCGGTCCGATTCACAAACTTTACAACATTTTATCACAAACACTTTTCTAAACACTTTGGCTCTCTGTGGTCTATTATTTATACAGCTGAACAAAAGCAAGAGTCCAGCCGCTGTCACTGACATGTTCCTGTTTCTGCTACCAGCATGTATACAAAAATGACTTGACAGAGAATTTCAAAATCGCTCTCTCTCTCTCTCACACACACACACACAGACACACACAGAGGATCAGTTTCAGTTCATGAAAAAGCTTTGCTTCTTCTCTCTGTTCACGACATTCAGTGAGACCATCCCTCTGTTCAGCTGCTGTTCTCCTCCTTCCTCTTCCTCCTCTCTGCTCTCTGCCTCTGCAGACACACCTGCTCTGCATACTAAACCAGCAGCCTGCACCGCCCTCCTTCTCCACACACACACACACACACACACACACACTCACACACACACACACAATCCCACTATGCAAAACTCGCTGTTGGCCACGCCCTCCACACAGAGAGGAACTTTTTTCTTGTTGCACCCAGCAACAGATCACACACACACACACACACACACAGACACACAGACAGACACACACACACACAGACACACACACAAAATCCCATTGAATCATGTCACACTGACTTTGCACAGACATTTCTACATGCAGGGCACGTCAAGCAGCCGACACCGAGCCGGTGTGTGTTTGGTCTAGACAACGATGTGTGTGTGTGTGTGTGTGAGAGAGAGAGAGGGAGAGAGAGAGAGACAGTGTCGCAGCATGCCAGAAAGAGTAACAAGAGAGCGAGAGAGAAAAAGAGAGAGGCCAAGAATGCAGGAGACCACACCCATATCTGCAGTCATGTGACCAGAGTGGAAAAAGGAAATCCCCACACTGCAGAGAGACGAGGCAGAGGGCTGGACTCACTGTGGAGCATCGCACACACACACACACACATATGAAACTCAAATCCAAGTCGATCCAGGAACCATCTCCAGGAAATTTCCAAACAAACACAAACACACACTGCTGCTCGCTTCAGTTCAGCCTGTGGGAACACTGACACGGTGACACAGTGTGGACATTTGTTCACGACATCACCTGACACATTCCGCACATACATGACCTTCCCTCAACACACACACACATTATCTGGTACATGACTCATCACAGGAAACAGTTCAGGTGGGGACTTGCTGCCAGTTTCCTGTTTGTCTCTTTATTAACTTTAACCTGACTCTTAACCCCGTGAACCTCACTGGGCAGTCGGTGCCAAATCAAACTGTTTGTCCAACCTTTGTTCAAACTCACAGAACTTTATTTAAAATTCAAATGAAGGTTGCAAAAGTCCCAAAGATAACCAGTGTGTCAGTCTGAATTCTGGAGGAAATGTGTTTGAAATGAAGTCAGCCAGTGAAACGAGGAGGGACCACAGCGAAGAGGAAAAAGACAGGGTTTAATCTTGGATTGTAAAATCTAAACCTCCCAAAAACACTGCAGTGATCAATCCTGGATGCTGTGATAGCCTGGTCAAGGAGTTCACCATCTGAACTGGATATTATAGCACTGATCATGACTGTGTTACGTAAATGAAAAAAAGGGTGGGGGCGCTTTGAATGAATTTTTTCAATGTTCAGGCTCTTTAAGTTCAACATTGCTTTGAGCTCACACTCGTGATAAATCTATGAATGACAGCAGCACCTCTCTGCGTCCTGATTGGTCGAAAGCCTGAACAGTACTGACTCAGACTGAACACTGTGGAGCGGCCGCCGGTGTTTGTTCAGGGTTCAGCTGATGTCTTAATGATCAATGTTTCATCGAACACTGGAACACTTGATACTGACTGAACTGTGTAACTGTGAGGAAGGTGAGATCATACACAGCTGTATGAAAATAAAACATCTGGAAACATGTACGTAGAGTTCACATGTAGAAACACAAGGTTTGATCAGAAATGAGAGAGTTCAAACCTTTCTTTTTGGTATTTGCATTAAAAACAGGTAAAAAAAAAAAGAATTATAAACTATAAACTCATTGCAGCTAGCTGCCGTCCAATCAGAGGACAGGAGGGGCGGGGTTTCAAACTGAACTATCAACTTCAACAATGGTCAGTCTAATCTTATAACAATCATCAAGTTTGGCGGGAGCTTAATTTAGCGATTTGAGCGACAGGTAAAGATTCAGATTTGCAAATTAACAGGCAGCCACTGACACATTATCAGCTCACTTTATAGACCTGTGTGATGGGCCGTCACAGACTGATGAGTGACAGGACGACGGAGATGGCGTGGCCTGATAAACCTGCAGAAAACAGAACTTGATCTGTTCAGTGAGCTTTCACATCATTGCTATGTGAAAACACACACACACACACACACACACACACACACACACACACACACACAGAGTCAACAGAGTCTTTGGTTTCAAGTACAGTAGAAATGTCATTCCTGGGATTCCTGACAGACTGGCTGGATGAGTGGACAGTTTAGACAACCTGAGGCACCCCGGTCTATTGTACTCTGTGTGTGTGTGTGTGTGTGTGTGTGTGTGATAAAGCCGACCTGTCTTGTGTCTTTGGTCCTTTTGAAGCAGAGCCTCAGTACACAGTGAGCCAGGTGGCCAAACCCTGTCGTTGAGCTTGTTACAACCCACAGTTTGTATGTATTTACACAGTAAAGCTCAAATCATACTTTACCCATCTGAGTGGCCATGTTATGTAAAATCACATCTGCCCATGTCCATGGAGGTCTGCATGGGTCGTCCACATGGAGCCCAAACTTCAGAACCACACAAAGTGAACAACACACCCGCCTCCACAGACAGTCCATGCAGACTACTCCATGTGAGTGCCTGTTGACAGTGACTCCCTGCCGTCAGATGGAGAGCACAGAGGAAGAGAAGTGGAGGCAGAGACTCCTGCTCATAAGCTCTACACTCACAAGGACGCGGGAGACGGCAGCACAGAGGACGTGTCCTTCATGAACGAAGGCATCAGGGAGAAGACACATGTGAACCAAACAAAGCAGCAAAACATCTGGAGAGCGTCCAGAGATTCAATAATCCTGTTTACAGCCTGAAGCTCAGCCTGTTTATCGCTGCAGAGTCCTGATCCACGCTGATCACAGCCCAACACACTGACACAGACCTGCAGCAGTGTGTGTGTGTGTGTGAAGAGGGAGGGGGGGTCCGTCCCCAGGTGTGAACGTCCACGAGGAGCAGTCAGATAAAAGCCTCCATTGTTGCAGCAGATGAAGGAAAACAGGCTGCAAAAATGAAAACCCGGAGCAGAGCTGAAAGATTTCCAGCACTGTCCCTTTAATGTTGCTGCTCTTCATGAAACAATGGAGTCCATTAGGGTTTCTCTATAGTAGGAGATGTGGTGGCTCCGAGCCATGCTGGGAATCCACTGACTAAACAGAACATGCTCATATACCTGATATTACTGAAGAATAACCGCAAACACAGCTCTGCTAACTTGGTGAAATACACACTGATTTTCCTTTAACATCGTCACTAAAGCTGTGGCGTTTTGTTTTACAGCTTTACAGAGGTACAGAGGTCACACACACACACACATTGCTCTGTATGTAGATTAATGCACACACAGTTCACAAGCATTCAGCCCAGAAACTTTCAGCCGAGGTTGGAACAACAGGCTGATTGTCGTGTGAATCAGTCACACTGTGGTGAGCTCAGATAAGATGGTGGAGCTGGAGGACCTGTCTACATCCTGGTCATCAGTTCTCTGGGAACAGTTGGGGCTGTGGATAAGACATGGACAGTGTTTCACAGTTGTGCAAAACATAAATGTTTGGGTGATTTGAATGTTTTAACCATAGACTGTATAAAATATGGACGTAGTGTCCGTGACGTCACCCATAGGTTTCTGAAGAGCAAAAATGAAGCAAATCGTAGTGCGNGTTCTTCCATAAGGGATGTACAGGTCATTCTTCCACAATTGTAACAGGTGTTCATAATGTTGAGAATCAGGTTACTGACTCTCCAGAAATCATCTTCCATCATTAATGCACTGACACATCATATTAAGTTCCATTGGCAGACACATGATACTTGAACCTGTAGTAACTGATTTCTTGGTCACTTGGCAGTTGTATGTTGACATGGCAACCAGTGACATAGTAACACATCCAGCAGATTATTCACTCTCCTTTAGGTTCTGTTTTTGGTCTCCACCAACTCCTGAGGAAAATATCTGGCTCTTTATTGGCTAAATGCTCGACCATGTTCACTGGCTGCTCGTTCCGGTTTGAGTCAGTCTGCAGTGAATTTATCTCTGAAAACATCTGCCTGTCAATTAATGTTTTGTGACCTTGCAGAGCATTAAAATGTTTCATCATCACTGAAAAACAAAAACATAATTCAGTTTTTTTCAACAATTTATGCTTATTACTAATCCAAAAAAAGTCTACCAGCTTGTATGTGTTTGGATTGGCTGAAGCAGTGAAGCAGCAGGTCGCCTGGTGCAGCCCCTCTGTGTCTGGACCCCCGCTGCTCCAACACAGCTCAAATTAATACGTTTGTCTATGTTGATCCGAACATGACCTTCGCTATAAAGCTTTGGCAGATACTTCGTGAATATGACCCCAGAGGTGTCCAGCCGAGATCAGTCTGCAGGTTTTCATTCAAACCACCTCAGCAGGTGATTTCACTGAGTTTCTCTCCTCCACCTGAAGGAGCACTCACGAGTGGGTGGAGTGTTCTGTTGCAATATAAACCTGCAATCTGTTGGCTCTCCACAAGACATGGGTGGACAACCCTGTTACTGATGCTTCAGGGTTTTGTTAGTTCACGTTGTCAGTGGTCCAGTAGTGGAAAAACATGCTCAGGTCTAAAGATGGCAGAAAGTGATTTTGGTGAAAAAAACAAACAAAAAACAACAACACAGAATTTAATGTTTTGGATTAGTTTTTACAGTCATCTTAACTTTTTCCATTTGTTCACGTTTTAGTGAAAGTTGTGAATTAAATGAACTTTCAAAGTCACCAGATAATGTTGGTGAATGTTTGACCTGCTGTTCCGATGGCTGTCTATATTCTTACTGTGCTGGTGTAAGATTTCAGCGTCGGTGTTCGACCCTCCATCCCCCCTGCTGCTCAGAGAAATGTGCCGTGTCAGAACTCACCTGTCTGATTCGCTACGGTCCTTGTCCTCCCCTCCTCAACACACTGTTGTCACAACACACCTGTGTATCTATTGTCAATACATCCAGCAGAGCCTGTCGGTGGCAGGACAGGAGGGAGACGAGGCCAACACTCAGTCTGAAGAGACGCTGACCACAAAGTGTAGCATCTGTGGGGACGAGGACGTCACAGAGACAGAGAACAAACTGTAGGAGCTAATACAGCAGGTGCTCCAGTGACGGCCATGAGATCAACTTGATTTATTATTTATTGTAGTTGGTGATTTATTTAGGATTTAACTTTATTTTTCTGTACAGCACAGTTCAAGATAATTCATTCTTTACAACTGTGTTTTCCTCTTTTTTTTCAAAAATTGAAAGAAACAGAAAAAATTAAAACAAAACAAAACAAAGAAAACAAAACAAACAAACAAACAACAGAACATGGGGGGCAGTTCTTACTCCTTGTTTTGCCGTGGTTAACGAAAAGGTCCACATAGTCTGTTTATTCAGGTTCAAGCTCCTTACACGCTGATTTCCTCCATTTTTGGTGGAAGGGAGACATCTCCAACCTCAGATGGTAAGTTAGACTTTCCATGGTCTAGATTTCATCCATAATGTCCATCCACTGTCCATGTTATGTGGGCAGTCAGTTTTCATCCAGTTCCCTGTGATGACCTTTTTACATGCAATAATTAAGACCTTAAATAAATAGACATCTCCTTGTTCTTTTACTTCGTCCGGTATGACTCCCAAATACATGATTTTAGGGTCTTTTTGTATAATATAGTGCAAGATTTTCCCAAGAGTCTCATTCACTTCATCCCAGAAAGGTTGTATCTTTACCATAGACTGTATAAAATATGGACGTAGTGTCCGTGACGTCACCCATAGGTTTCTGAAGAGCAAAAATGAAGCAATTCGTAGTGCGCAGCCATCTTGGTAGCCTACCTCCGGTTACTCCAAATATGGACAAAGAGGTGGAGCGAGGGCGGAGCTGAGGCGGGTCGAATGAACGCTATTGGCTGAAAAAAGCCGCTGAAAAAAGCCGCTTTATTCGAAATAATCAAACTAGCTACGGCTAACCAGCTAGGTTAAATGCTAAATAGCGTTGCTAGCCGGCTAACCCCACGACGATCTCTTTCCCAAACTCAGTGACTAGAATTAGCCGGGGTGACGCCCTTTAGACCGTCAGTTCATAGCTGTCAATCAAAGTGGCGCCACTCAGATTGACAGCTATGAATTGTGCATAATGATGTATGTTGTATATTTTAAATGAATGCCTTATAAAAAAATTCGCCCCCCCCCAGAGTTGTCATGGAGTAGAAAAACAGCTTATGAGACTAGAGCCATGTTTTGAACCAGGCTGTAAATATGTTTTTTTCTGTGGTAAAATCGGACATTTTAACATGGGACTCAAATGTAATTGACTCCCTTCTGCGGCCTGCTCTAGTGGTTATTCGAGGAACTACAGCTTTTTTGCACTTCCGCATTGGCTTCATTTTTCAGCGGCGGAGGTTGCCGCTTGATCTTTACACATGTCCAGAAAATATGAGTGTGAGTGCAGTTGGTGATTATTTAATAGAAACTAAATGAGCTGTTGAACAATGACGACTCTGGTTTGATTCATTCTGACAGACGGCTGAGATACTGCATTTCCATTTCTGCAGTATCACAATAGCAGAGGATTTTGCAAACATGGAAATATTCAGATTTGTTGATGAAGTGATTGCATCTCTCCAACCCCCACCCCCATCAGAATACTCTCACAGTTAAGCTGATACCTTCCTAAAAGCTCTTTATCACTTTTCTAAAATACTGGCAGAGGGAGGCACATTATCAGCAGCAGACTGGCTGAATATGAGCAACTCTCAGTGACTCAGACATCCTCTCCACGGCTTCGAACTTTTCACAGACTTTGAAGCAGCAGTTTGGAGTGTCAGCCTGATGATGTTGACAAACCCATTGTTACCTCACTGGCCAGCCACCATATGTCAGAGTGGACATACACATACACTACCTCAGGCTTTACTCTGGTTCCTGTCAGCTCCAAACATTCTCACATGATTCCTTCAGTGTCCGGAGCATCGACACAGACAGGGAGGAGAGCTACTGTTCGAGAGCTTCGTCACATGGTGCAACAACAATCACCTGAAGCTCAACATCAGCGTGACCAAAGAGCCGTGAGTGGACGAGCAGAGACGCAGGAGGCCCCCTGTCCTTGTTACCATCCAGCAGAGGAAGTGTAGAGGATGAACTCATACAGACGCCCTGGGGGCTAAATCAATAAATAACTGGACTGGACACGCAGAGCAGGAGAGTCAGATCCTTCACTGAGGGCAACAGGCCTCCGTTAACTGCTCATTGGTTAAAAAAAAAAAAAAAACTACCAGTGGGCACAAACTACTACCAAACTACCAAAGTATTACTAACAGAAAACTTTCTAAGAAAAACTGTCTAAAATTGATTAAAATAAATACATCATGTGCCAGAGGCCATGATGCAGCAAAGCACATTGAAATAAATCAATAAAATCAATGAGTATCCATGATGCCGCAGTTAAAAGATCAAGTTAATCAATTCAGTACCAGTTAACGTAGCCTGCAGTTCAAAACCCTGTATGACCAACTGCATCGTCACTGTGCACACAGTGAAGACAAGGTGATATAATCTTCCACCAATTTGTCATTTTAACTGCTAATGTTCCCAAATTATTTTACACTTTGTGCTTTGTTAATAAAAAGGGCAAGAAGGGAAAAAGGTGTGTTCAATGACAGATTTGTTAGAAGCAGAGCTGAAAGAATCCAGGTAACAGATCCAAAATGGAAGCAGCATTTGAAATGACTTATGTTCAACTTTCCATGATACATATTTGAGTTTGCTGATTATATAAAAAATAAATGTTATCATGAGCCATAGTGAGAACGACCACAATAAAGACACAATATCTGACCCTGACCTGGGACTGACTTTGACACTATGAGTGTCTCCTAACTTGATTTTTAGCCTGAAGATGTTTTGTGAATGAGGCCCCTCATCCATAACCCAAACCATCTACAGCATTTACTTAGTTTGCTGGAGTCGTTCCAGAGCCTGGATGGAGAGTGTCCTGAGAGACTGAGTTCAGGTCAAAGAAGTCACCTCTCCATCTGCTCATGGCTTCAAAGGCAGCAGGAGCTCATGCACACGCACACACACACACGCACACACACACACACACACACACACACACAGACACACACACACACACACACACACACACACACACACACACACACACACACACAAACACACAGACACACACACATGCACACAGACACACACACACACACACACACACACACACACACAAACACACAGACACACACACACATACACACACACACACACACACACAGGGGCAGAGGAGACTGGCTATTTCACATTTTCCCAAAATGTCTTTTTGACAGCCACATTAGCAACAACATCAAGTCTAATATCCATTTTGTGACACGGAGGCGTTGCGACTAACTGTGATGAAAAAGCACCCGGGAAGGCAGACCTGTTTTCCGGCACCACTTGTCATGTATTTAAATACATCAGTGTGCTTAAACAAAGTGGTGTTCTGCATTGGGTGACACCAGCGGTCTCATAAAAGATGCAGCATGACTCAGTTTGTCAAATCTATCCTCCAAGTTTTTCTGCCTTTAAAATCACTTCCTTCCTTCAGTGGATATCAAACTCGCGGCTTGAACTCATCCTTCAACACCAACAGTATTACCAGAATATTATTAGACATGTATGAACAGTTTCATTAAAGAAAAGTGTGAAATCTTTGTGAGCTGTATTTGTTAAAAACAGCTCGGTGCAGCGGAGACTGAGGAACGGCTGCTGACTGATCTTGTTGTCTGCAGTGTAATAGCATCATACATCACCGTGTGATGTGTTATTGGTGCTTCTGCCCTGCAGTTTCACAGATACCACAGACTGATTCCACCTGCAGCTCAGAGTTACTGCAGCGCCCAGCAGCTGCGGCTGGATTTCATGGAAACACCACTTCATGTTTTCTGTTTTATTTTTAGCTGAACACTTTGGTTCAGGGTGATAACTGTGGAAATTTGATGAAGGCGATCAGGGTCTCCAGAGGATAAATCTTGCTTTTCACATAGCCTTTTTTTGGCAGACGTCCCATCTCATGTCCCGAGACCAGAGTCGGCAGTGTTCTTTATTCAACGTGCACACATCCTGCTCAACATGGCTGCAGGTTCCTGGATCCACTGCACACTCTGTCGACCAATCAGCAGCCAGACAGAGCTGTGCATCAGCTGCGTACCTGTGTTAACGACCATCACTCACTCCCATTGTTTGCCTACAATACTACTTATTCTTCTAAATTAAATAACTATGGAACTTGGTTTTGTTTTTCAGCACAGAGTTCACAAGAGTTGGTCTGTTCCACTCACTATTCAAGACACAGTCTGAGCAACAGGCTGCATATGCTGAATATAGTTTGTGAAATTACATCAGTTAAAGTCAGTTTAATTCAGTTTTTCGTGGCTACACTGCTCAACAAAGCCGAATGTGATTTATGGTAGTGAAGCTACTTAATTTTTTTTTACCCAGAAGTCCTCTTACCTTGGATCTACCTGAACAATATTTCTTTGATTCTTCCTTTCAGTTTCACCTCAAATACAAGAAGTTAGATGATCTGAATATAACATGGACTTCAATATGTTTGAATATGTTTGTTTAACCCTTTGACGCCTGTTGTCGCAAATTCGCCTCAAACTGCTTCCATTCAGAATGCATCCAGGGAAGTCCATGTGTTCCTCCAATGCCGGTTCATGCATGTTCGATACGCACCTAGGAACCTTTAGCAAGCATTTGTTTCTTGGGGGACCGTTCAAATTCGGAACTACATCCGAATATTATTTACATACATTAGATATACATTATATGCATTCTGTGTGTTAGAGTAAAATTAACAAGCTCCACTTAATTTAGCATCTGCTTGAAAGCAAAAAAACAAATTATTTATTTTTTTAATATAATTGTATATAATTTCGGGCATCAAAGGGTTAAGTTGTCTGTTGATCTCTGAACATTCCTACAGCCGAGTTCAAAGCTAACCATAAATTCCACAGACATAAGCATGATGATAACACAGAGTGGACACAGTGTTTGTCCCATGTGGAGCCTGTATCAGCTGAACACTGTATTGAACTAAGCAGTTTAATGGAGCCACAGACAACTGAAGACAATCAACGTGTCATGGTGTTATGAATCCTGATTTGACAGCTTACAGATGTTTGTGCATATGAACAGTGACGTGATCACTTGACGAGCTTAACTGAACGATAGTAATCAGCAAAATGATTCAACGTTTTACTCGTGACATCACAAAACACTGTGTCTGAATTCTGTGAGAGACGCCCTAAATAGTGCCCTCAAAAATTCCCTCAATGGAACAAAAACAAGTGGTGCCCTTGGCATGTACTCGCTCTCAGTGATGATCTTATGATGATGACTCACTGTCCGAAATTTTACTGCTCACTCAAGAACGACTGAGTGTTCATCATGCAGGGCCAGTGAATGGGCGAACGAGGGAGTGATTGTGAACCACTGGTGAGTAAAATATGCTCAGAAAGGATGAAAACTTCAAAAGGTTTTTGAAAAGCAGAATTGTCCTTTAATGTTTCCACAGTTAAAAATAACATGTTAACTCTTCAACAGGAGGCTTTTACAGGATGTGGGAGTCGTCTGAGAGGGAATCAATGATTTCATGTGGAAATGGCTGATCAGCAGCAAAGCAGTTTTCCAGAGAAAGTTTTCAGTATTAATGCTAATTATGAAATGGAGGCTGTGATTCAAATCCATCAGGCTTATGTAACGCTGTGACTTCCTGGGGTCAGGATCCACCTACACTGCAGCTATCTGACAACACACAGCATTTAGACAACTACTTGAGGTGGAAACACATAAATCTCTCCATATATGCACTGACAGGGGTGACTGGATGTTGTATCCATGGCTACCTCCTCACGTAATCTGTATTATTTTTATCACAAAGGCTTTTCTGTTTTTTCTCCCGAGCCTCCTGCTAACATGATAAACGCACATTCACTTCTATATGTGAAGGAAGCACAAGCTAACAGGCTCCATAGGACAGAGGAACGAACTGGAGACCGTCTGACTTTAGCTGGTGCACAAGTCAGATCAGTGATGATACAGACGAACACAGAGCTGGCTCACCTGCAGCCCTTCTCCAACCTCTGTTTAATCTGCTCTTCACTTGCATGAGGGATGAGTTCCTGGAGCTAAATTTGGCTTCTGCCAAGGAGGTGATGCTAAATCCCAGTTCCAGGTACTGTCAGGGTTTGGTTTTGTGATTTTAGTCAGTCACTATTATTTAACCGGACTGAAGGTCTACAGCCACGCTGAACTTGAACAGGATGCTTTGAGCTAATGCTAACATGCTCACAACGACGTGCTGATGTTCAGCTGGTACGATGCTGACCGTGTCCGCCATCTTGATCATCACAGAACACAGCGTACACCTGAGGCTGATGGGTAATGTCGTTCATTTTGCAGATCATTATTTTTCATGAATAAGTGTCGGGCGAATTGATGATGGTGCTAAATGAAAAGTCAGGATTATCAGAGTGATTACGGTTCATCCTCAGGGGGATATGAATGTGTTTACCAAATGTCATGGTAATCCATCCAATGGCTGTTGAGATGTTTCACCTAAAATCACAGATGTGAACCTCATGGTGGCGAAAGGAAAAAAGTCAGAATCAACAAATGACTGAACAAAGTTTCGTGGACCGATCGACTGGCCGACGTTGCCGGATAAACCAACACGTCCAGGCCTCATTAGCTAGCACTTGTTGAGAGTAGATCAGTCAGAGGAGGCTGGAGTCAGTCGTTAGAAACCAAAGAATATTTCTGTTTATTTAAAGGATGAAACCAGATTACGGAAAAATAAATGATCACAGTGCTGCAGCAGAGCAAACCGAAAAACTACCAACTGATTCAACTCTGTGGAGGCTGTTTCAGACCAGGAGCAGCTTGTGCCAGCTTGTCACCGTGTCGGCCAATTCCTATTCTCGCTGTTTTCCTCGTCTGCTTTTTTTCTCCTTCCAGCCCCCTGTGTTCCCGCCATCCCCCGTCACCTGGCCTGCCCCGCCCACCTGCACACCTGTCTCCACCTCCCATCCAGCCCACCTCCACTCACTCCTCCAGCCGCCGTCTCCGCCTGCCAAACTTTTGCCTGTTCTGACCTTCTGCCTGCCTTTGGGTCACATGCTCTCTCATCTGATCCCCCATTGGATAAGGTTGCCTCATCTCCTCTGCCTGCCTGGTTTTGACTGTGTTTGACCTCAAATAAACTTGAACTTTTTATTTTACCCGTCTGGTCTCAAGAGTTGTGTTTTTGGATCCAAACTTGTTTTTTTTCTCTCTGAGCCTTTTACACATCTCCAGCAGAGACCTGGAAGGAAAATCTAACAATATCAGCACCACTTCATCCATTCCAAACACAAGCACAAAAATGTTGTGGTGATCCCGCTGTGTTTTTAATAAGTTATATCTGAGACTTCCCACTTTGTAAAACACAGTGGAAACAAAGAGGAAGCTCAANGTGTGTGTGTGTGTGTGTGTGTGTGTGTGTGTGTGTGTGTGTGTGTGGGCGGGCTCTGGCCTTTTCCCCTCCTCTCCCACGTCCTCCAGCTCTGCCGCAGCATTAGCATGCAAACAGCAGCTGCAGCACTGCACCCCATTGCTCACTTCAAACAGCAGCACAACCTCAGCTCCCACACACACACACACACACACACACACACACACAGCGCCACACTATGACCATGTAGTACAGTTCATATATCACAACAGTGGAAGAAAAAGCACTTTGTACATGTCAATGAGATGTATTCATTTGACATTCAGCCCACGCAGTAAGTGACACACACACACACACACACACAGTGAACAGCCCACACAGTGTGAGCACACACACACACACACACACCTGAACACACACGCACACACAGCCAACCTGCAGAACCCTTTCAGCTGTTCAGGATGTTTTCTCCTTTCTTCACTTTCTTCCCAAAGTACAAACCCGAGCGGCGTCGGTCTGAGTGTTGAGCTGGATTTAAACCTGTGTATCAGGAGGTGAGAGCAGAGCAGCAGAGTCCAGGAGCTTCCTCCAGAGACCACCTGCCCCCCCTCAAACATTCAGCCAACAACCACTGAGTGAAGATCTGCGGCATGTTCCAGGTCTGCTCTGGTGTTTACTGCTGCAGCGTCTGAATCCAGCCGCTCGTCCAGGCCGGACTCCACGGACAACATGTCAGAGAAAACAGTGTAAAACAAACAGGCATGTTTCTGATCTGGAGTCCTGCGGCTCAAAGCTCAACACGAACCAAACAAACACCAACCAATCTGTTACCTGCACTAATCTCTAAATCAATCCTGGACTCGGCCCAACACATTAATATATGACTTGACCCGACATGTAATCAAACAGGGCTGTGAGCCGCTGCTGCTGGCCGGCGCAGGTAAAGGCTCAGGGTGTCGGTGTGCAGCACGATGAACAGAGGAATCAATACATCATGAAGATCACAGTGATGTGTGCTGCAGATGTTTCCACTGGGTTTACTCAGATATATCATGCAGGCATATATGGGCCTTTTCCACTGTGAATATTTAACCTGTAACCTGGAGCTTCAGATAAGCTGAGCTTTTATTACCCAGAAGGCTTCAGCTCCAGCTTCTGCATAGCACAACATTATTGATACAGTGAGGCTACAGTGGAACAAACATCATCGTCTTTATGATTAAAAGAATTAAAGAATTTGTATTGACATAGATTTTTTTTTACATTTCCAAATAATGAGTGAAACACTGATGTCATTAGTAACAGAAGGGCCTCACAATGGAGCCAAGAAGGTAAGGCTCCAGACCAGCTCCAGACCAGCCCCAGACCAGCTCCAGACCAGCCCCCCCCCGCCCCCCGACCAGCAGCATTCACAACAGGTCAGCCGAGTCTCTCCTGAATCACACGTCAGAAAGTCCTATCTCAGCTTTTTTCAAAAAAGTTTTTTGTACTCAGTGGAATAAAATAGTTTGGTACTGGAAACTTGACATAAACTAGTAGCATAGCTAAGAGATAGGATATGATATACCTTTATTTAATGGTATGGTATTTAATGGTGGTTTAAAAAGTATTAAAGTATTTACATCCAGCAACCTCAGGCTAAATTACAATTCACAAATTTACATGGGGCTTATTTACAGATGTGCATGAAAATATGAAATATGAGATCAATATATACCCTATGAGGCCGGACGGAAATAAATATGAAATTAAATACGAACAGATGTGAAGTATTGCACATTGAGGTGAAATACTGCACAGTGAAAAATATATTGTACCATGAATGGAGTATAGAATAAAAAATAAATAAATAATAATAATTTTTAAGAAGCTAATTTAGTTTGTATGGAAAAAGAAAAAACAAGGCAGCAATACACACACACACACACACTCACACACACACACACACTGCCTGTATATTGAGTATACTGACTTCCTGCTTTAATCATTGATCTGCTGCCATGTTTGTTTCCTGAGAGAGGGACCTGGATTTAGCATCACTTCCTGAGCTTGTTTCCAAAGCAAACAGTGAGTTAGTTGTCCTTAAGTTCCTGTAGCAGTCAATGAAGAGTCCACTGAGCTGTAACAGTGTTGGGGTGAGACCTGCAGTAATGGGATGTACAACACAAGATAATCTGCAGTTTGTTGATCATGTAAAATCCCTGGGTTCATGTGTGACTGACCTCCGGACTGATCTCTGCTTCCACACAGATGGTACTTTCTAATTACACATTCTCAACATTTGGGGTGGGGGTGGGGGGGTGGTGGGGGGTTGGTGTGAAGGAGGGCAGAGTGCATTAATTAGCAGACATGTTCAGCTGCTCTTTTAATGAAATGAGATCCAGTCTTACTGTATGTGTGCGTCTTGATGTTGCAGCGTATGTTCACATGTTACGTAATGACCCACATCAGATTAATGGCTCAGTAATAATCGTTCACTCACCGACGTCACAGAATCTGTTCTTCACTCCGTCTCCAGACAACAAGGATCCAGAGCAGAAGATGTTTTATTTACTTCCTGCTGAGGCTGAAATGAGGTGATGAGGGGGATGGACTGGGTGTGTGGAGCAGCAGAGCTCAGGAGGTGGACGGAGATACAAAACTGTCAAAGGGACAAATACAAATTTCCAAATTATATTTTTAGACTTTAAAGTCTTCAGACTGAGACTGAGAGACTCGGAAACAGAAAACACAACCTGTGATGATGTAACAGTCCTATCAGGTCATGTTGCCAGTTTTTATTATTTCAGCTTCATTCCAGAAATGCAATTCAAATCAAAATTAAAACAGAAATTAAAAGTGAAATGATTCAAGATGACGATTTTATTCGGTAATTTTTGTTGCTTCTGCATGTGAGAGACTTTTAAACTTGGTGATTCTTCCCGACTGAAATGCATCATGGGTGTCAGAGTTCATCCACAGGCTCGAACCTTTGACTTTTATTTCAAAGATGAAGTCATTCTCTGACACCCTTGTTAATGTGGAATCTGTGGAAGCTGTGGACGAGCTGCAGCTGTCAGTCACTCAGCACTGTCTGTGGGAAACAGGAGTGACTTCCAGGATCAGAGGTGAAATAGCTGCTAACACTTCTCACCTCCATTCAACGTGCTGATGAAGAGTTGAGCTTCGGCTACTCTTAATAGTGACAAAGGCAAGATCAAATGGAAAAGAATAGAAGAAACCAAAGCAACACATAGACTAATATAATTATATTCATTAAATTACTGGGGATCACTGATTGGCCAGTTACAAATGATGACATCACTGTCATCAATGAGAGCTTATACACAGTCACACTTTTGGAATCAGGGTTGTGTGTGTGTGTGTGTGTGTGTGTGTGTGTGTGTATGTTTCTATGTACATACATGTAAAAGAAGAGGAGCCATTTAACATGCAGCCAGCTCACAAAGGCAGCTGATGCTAAATACTGTTTTCTGTCTTTCCTCCGTCACTGTGACACACACACACTTCAGCAGCTACACAGTGTGTGTGTGTGTGTGTGTGTGTGTGTGTGTGTGTGTGTGTGTGTGTGTGTGTGTTGGATTCAGATGTGACTGTGCCACCTAAATCATGTAGGCGCTGCAGCAGAGTGTCAGATATCGACACCATGGCAACAACACAAAGCTGCGTGGTTACATAAAGACGATCACAGAGTTTCAGAGAGAGAAGACAAACTGATGAGAGACGGACTCACCTGAGGAGCTGATCTGAGCCGATCTGCTGAGAACCGATCCCATCTTAGAACCCGTTTAGCCCCTTCATGAACCGATCAGATAGATATCCAGTATTTAATCAGTCCAGTGTTAAAGCATCCAAGAAGCACTGGAGCGACTCTGAATGTTAGAGACTGGCCACATGTTAAAATGAATGCATCCGTCTGTATAAGGTGCATTTGTAATCCTCACACTGAGATAGTGTAACTGTGTCAGCCAATCTGAATGTGAATCACCGAGCCATCACTAAGCCCATCATTAAGAATCACGAAGCATTTCAGCTGAAAGGTAACACTTTGATTTTCAGTCCTGATGCAGTTCTAATGTATCAAACCAGTTTTCAGTCTGAACACCCATTAACGCATCATCAAGGTAAAACTTATAAAATCTGATTGTGGGTTTTCATGACATGAAAAGGAGCGACTGTCCGAACCCTGTTTTTCGCCTGTTGCCTGAAATCTGCTGAATTCTTTCCATTTTCATTCGGCCAGTTTGAGACATGTTTTTATTTCACCTCAGCTTCCCCTTGAAAAAACATTAAAATAGTCATATCCATGCTCGAGTGCTCTGAAGAACCATTTCCAGCTCTGACATGTTTGAATATATTCAGTAATATGAGCTTAATATTAATATATTAAAACCACCCACTTGAAGGACGAGACGGGATGTGAGTCAGTGGAGGTGAGACTGTCCTGCCTCCAGATGGATGGATGCTGTCACGTACTTATGTTTTTTAAATGACCAGAGTTTGATGAAGAGATTATATTAAAAGTAAGAATTTCATGAAAATGGGAACAGGCCTGCAACAAATGGACGTTTAATCACAACTGTGTGTTTCCGCTTGAGGCGAGTGGCGACGGCTGCGGCGCTGAGCTGGTTTGGTTTTTTTGCTCCAAACGTCCCTCCATCACCCAGATTCCTCTCTATCTTTAGACCAGCACTGTTTGTCAGCCTCTCATTCACAAATTAAATGTAGCCCCTCAGCGTCATGAGCCGCAGACGTAAACAGTGACGGGACTTAATCACTGCTGAAAATTGAATGAAACGTTAGGAAACAGGCAGAAATGTGACCCAGTGATGTGTCGCACACTGTCGGGCTGTGACCCCAACATAAACAACACCACTCCCCAAGAGATGGAGATTTCACTGCAGGTATTTGCTTCTTCAGCTGAGTTCATCTAAAAACAACAACAAATGTCCATCGAGTGCTCAGTGTCCAACGTGATTCTTCAAACAGTTCATTCAGTCTGATCAAAAACCAGAAGGATCAAAAGTAGGCACCTTCTTACAGGGGCAGATATTTCCCTGGTAGAGACCAAAAACAGAGCTCAAAGACGGTGAATAACGGACACTCATTCAGACGCTTTGAACTTGAAATGAATGCTAATGTTGACATGTTACTGCTCAATGTTTAAATAAACAACTGTTTGATAAAAAGTACACCGTTTTAACTTAAAAGGTAATGATATGTCAATGCGATGTTCACAACTTGTTTCCACTGCCCCCAAGTGGCCAAGAAAATATTGACGGTATTTGTAAGTTGAAGTCAAAAGGACATTAAAACAACGTTAGTTCCTGAAAAAAATATCAAAATGTATGTGTCTGTTTGTTCTACTTGTGTATCTATATTAAAATTACCACAAATATATATTTTTCCTTTTTCTTCTTTTTGACAGCCAAGCTCTTGTATTGGCATGAATTTGCTACATGAGTTGGTAACACTGATGTTATCAGTTGGTACAACAGGTTGTTCACTTCACTTCCATCAGTCAGACAGTGAACCAGCTGGAGGCCATCTTTGCTCCCCATCACACCCTCTGTGACCTACTTTACTCTGCTGTATGTTACTCCACTACTTGAATCACATGTGTGCAGGAGCCGTCAATGGCAGCGTCCCAATTTCATACATACTAATGGTTTACAGCATATACTACATACTAATTAGTATGTACAGTATATAACAGTATACTGGTAGAGCATAATGGTTTTGTAGTTAGTACCCAAAAAACAAACACACATAATTGTTTTATACTAACATTAAATAATACTGGAACCATTGAAGATCAGTCAAATTTATGACTTTTCATCCATTGGTTCTGAATGTTTTATATATTTTATAATTATCTATCTGAGACAACTAATAAATCAAGATTTACCAATGGAAAATGTGTCTTCTAGGTGTAGTTACTGTTCCAATGGCAACAAGTGAAAAGTGGAGGATTAAAAATACTTTGATGATTCTATTGAAAAGAAACTGAGTTTTGATGTGATCTGAGCCAGAATATAACACAGTGAGCTTTTCTTACTTACTTTCCTCGACTAGCACGATAAAGCAGATTCACGACTTTTTAAATTTTTGGTTTTCTACCAGGCGTCAAAGCTTCGGTGTTTCCGCGGCAACATTCGAAAGTGAATCCTGTTTTTCGCAACATGCATCCAAACACACTCACCTGCTTCCAGGGAAGAACTCATGAATAATTATTTGACTCTTCCCAAACTCTCAAACTCTTTGCCGTGCTCAGACCCTGGGAGCTGGCCTGATTATGCTGCTCGCTTGTTTACGAACAACATTTCGCCCGGCGGTCTCTGCAGCCGCTCGCTCTCCACCGTCTCAGGGGCTCTCACTCGTCCGGATGATGCTGCTTCTTCATCCCCCGGAGCTACAACACACATCTCCTGTTCTCCGACAGAGTTCACTGCCGCTGAAGGAGAATCTATCAAAGCGCCGCTCAAAAATAAAAATAAATAAAATATATATTCTCTGTTGTGCCTCGGGGATTCAGTTCCAGCTGTATAATAGCATATGCATATGAATAAATGTGTCGTCCAATCCGAACGCGTGCTCCGAGTGTTTTCACTTCCTGTCGCTCCCTTTTTAACGGTGATGCGGTAACAGGACAGAGGAAGTGTCACACAGTCCTCAGCGGATTATTCAGGACGTTTCTACAATGCAGCACTGTCGTCAAGACCCATTATGTCACTTCAGAGTCGAGTCCGAGTCCAGACAGCGGCTTCATAAATCATGTCAGCCATTTAAACCCACAGAAGAGCTCTGTCGGAAACCGGCTCCCATTTATCCTGAACCCTTTTTTTCTTGAGGAGAAAAATGTATCAAGTCAACAAGTCGGAGTGGAAACACCTCTGAGACCAAAACAAACTCAGGTCAGAGTTCTTCAGAGGCCGAGACGGGTCACAGTCGAGACAACTACAAGACAAAGACGAGAGAGTTCGAATACTAACGTTACAGTGACACATCCAAGTCGACATGTTTACAGGAAACTGGGAGGAGTCTGACCAAAAAATCCCATAAGGCCGAGACAGGTCAGAGTCAAATCATCTGCAGTGAAACAAGACTGGAACAAGTCCGAGTCAAAACGACGAGAGACAGAGACAAGTCAAGATAAAGTCAAAGAGTTTGTTTATTGTTGCTGCTTAATGAACTTTTCATTATTGATCCATCAATATGTCACAAGATGGAAGAACTGGTTTCCTCATATGTATATTTTTGTGTTTGGTTATTTAATGCATGATCTTATGTATTTTAAATGGGTTTAACTGGAGTGTAACTGTTGTGTCTAATGCCTCTTTAACTTCCTGGTTGAGCTCTGACACTTTGACAGACATTGTTTTCAACCAGCTGGACAAGAGGGTGCAGAGGGGGGGGGGCACTGATGCAGCTGAGGGGAGAGACTCGACCCTGAGGAAACAGAAAGATGGAGGCCAGTGGGAGCGAGCCGGAGAGGAAACACCGTTCGGTCAGAAAGTGTGAGCAGCCTTCAGGAGCTGTGTGATTCTCGGAGATGAGAGACGTGACCTTGGTGATATTTGCTCTGTTCCCAGGTGTCCCCGGGGGCCACCAGGAGGAAGTGGAGAGTGTTACAGCGTGACAGAGAGGAGGGAGGGTGAGAGACTCGCCGTGTCTCCCTGATGGAGGACGGATGGCGGCGAGGTCCGAGGACACGGTGATTCACAGACAACATGTCGGACTCAGCTGGAACATTCATCTCTTATAGATTGAGCCTTGTGTTTACTGAACTTTTTTTTGTTTGTTTGTTTTTTTTTGGTGTTGACCTTTTACTTACCATTTCTTTTTAAGGCTCATTTAATATCTTGGTTTAGTTTTTATTAAGAACATTGTAACTTTATTTTTTAAGCAACAACTTGTGATAAATGATTCTTGGATTTTTCCGTCTCTTGTCTCCTCGGCTGCTCAGTGTTGCTCTCCTCCCAATCTAAACATCCATTAACAACCACTTCCAATCCTCCCCTCCCACTTGCTCCCACCCCTCTTCTCACAACTACTACATCCCAGATTGTGAGAAGTGTTTCCTCTCTGACGTGACTGCGATGCTTGTAGGATATTTTATAACCTGAACATGAGCCGACCTGTGCAAACACTGAGAGGAGGGAGTGGAAGTCAATAAAAAAGAGAGAAAGTATTCAGGGTTCACAGCTGACTCTGTGACCTTTGGTGACCTTTGGTGAACATGTTGCTGAGTGTGGGTGATGATGCTCCTCCGATCGATAACGCCCACCAGACCCATCTGCAGCCCGGGGAGATGACTGAGGCTGAGAGGAATCATATCTGCACTCTGCAGCCGCCAGGAAGTTTGTCAAGAGTCTGACTCTGTGTGTGTGTGTGTGTGTGTGTGTGTGTGTG
>JBBMOC010000298.1:0-30586 GCA_037975185.1 Centropyge bicolor
TCATCAAATGTCTGTTTACATTCCAATGAAGAAGATTGTATTAATATCAAAATCTCACAAATGTCATGTTCCTTTAATTCCTTTAGATTTCATTTTTCTGAAACATTAAACAAACATTAAATATGTCGTCTTGGCACTGAACAAATGATCATTCTGTTTTCATGTTTTCACAGTGTCCTAACTTTTTTCGAATTGGAGTTGTACTTCCCAACGTTTTGAAGACATGAGCTTGAGGGTGAGTGTATTTCCACGACACAGCAGATTTGATGATGTGTTCGAGGTGTGCTGCTCAGAAACCACAGTCAGAACCTGCAGCTCTGTTCAGCTCATTGTGGTCGTTTCTTACCTGCAATATTAAAAATGGATCTGCTGATAAAATGTGCAGAATATGTACAAATCTGGTTGATTAGACCAGTTTTTTTTAGACCAGTTTTCAAAATAAAAGCATCCCACCAGCACAGATCCAATCAAGTCATGTAAGTAACATGACATTAGATTGTGGACTAAGCCAGTGAGCAGATAAATGTTCGACTAACATTACGGATCATAAAATTAGTACGATTTCAAAAATGTGAAATAACGAAAGCACCACTCTGAAATTCTGAGAGCCTGTAAAAAAAAAAAGTTAAAGGCCATCATGAAGTGTCTGTTTTGATTTGAGCTGGATGTGTTGAAATATGTTCTCGGATATCACTTGAGCTGAGGCCTTTCAAATCACTGAGCGTGTGTGTGTGTGTGTGTGTGTGTGTGTGTGTGTGTGTGTATTATCACTCTACCAATGGAGAGAAACTTTGAAAGTTGTTTTGAAAGTACAAAAAGGCAGAATGTTGTCAAGGCCAGTTAACGAAACGGAGTCAGATGTGCGATCACATCTTCAGTTACACTTCATTATGTCAGGAAGAACACGGTTACCATGGCAACTGCTGATATGTAGTGCCGAGTAGGCGAAGCGGCCGACACGCCGCTGATGTATGAATGAGAGTGAGCACTTTTGTTTGGGTTTATCCTGCGCCGACATCGCAGAGCTGCAGCTGCATCACTGCTCAAACACAGACGGAGACGTTTAATGACTCCGCTGTTTCCTGCAGCTTGTTTGTTCAGTGATCAGTGTGTTGCTTCTGCCAGTGTGTTTGCTGCCCCTTGCTGTGTGCTGGATTGTCTCAGAGGCATTTTTTGCAGGCTCTGAACTTTGACCCCTGACCTGGGAGACCCCTGCTGCTTCTCTGCCTGTAACTCTCAGATCTGCTGATGATGCCTTCAGGGTGTCTCCTCCTGTCTGTTGTTGTCTGAGATGTTCACTTACAGCTGCACGAATCAATGTTTCCACACTGACTATGGATCAAATGACTGTGTGTGATGTGAAGGAGGTTGTTTGTAGTGATGAGATCAGTCGACTCTGCAGCAGTTTTGATTCAGAATGACAGTTCTAATATGCTGATGTTTGATGATGGTGGCCATCTTAGTTTATGATGAACTGGTTAATTAACAGTAAATACACAGCTGAGGCTGATGGGAATGTCATTAGTCTTGCAGGTATTTGATCATAAACCAAGCGGCAACCTCCGCCGCTGAAAAATGAAGCCAATGCGGAAGTGCAAAAAAGCTGCAGTTCCTCGAATAACCACTAGAGCAGGCTGCAGAAGGGAGTCAATTACATTTGAGCCCCATGTTAAAATGTCCGATTTTACGACAGAAAAAAAACATATTTACAGCCTGGTTCAAAACATGGCTCTAGTCTCATAAGCTGTTTTTCTACTCCATGACAACTCTGGGGGGGTGGGCGAATTTTTTTAATAAGGCATTTGTTTAAAATATACAGCATACATCATTATGCACAATTCATAGCTGTCAATCTAAGTGGCGCCACTTTGATTGACAACTAGCCACTGACGGTCTAAAGGGCGTCACCCCGGCTAATTCTAGTCACTGAGTTTGGGAAAGAGATCGTCGTGGGGTTAGCCGGCTAGCAACGATATTTAGCATTTAACCTAGCTGGTTAGCCGTAGCTAGTTTGATTATTTCGAATAAAGCGGCTTTTTTCAGCCAATAGCGTTCATTCGACCCGCCTCAGCTCCGCCCTCGCTCCACCTCTTTGTCCATATTTGGAGTAACCGGAGGTAGGCTACCAAGATGGCTACGCACTACGATTTGCTTCATTTTTGCTCTTCAGAAACCTATGGGTGACGTCACGGACACTACGTCCATATTTTATACAGTCTATGTCATAAACCAAAGAACTGGAGAATGAAAAATACAAGATTTACCAGCAACAGCTCGACAGATCAAAACCTCAGCTGCACTTAAGAAGAATTAAGAGCTTGTGTATTGTCAGACTCGGCCTTCACCAGCAACAACACACAAAACACTTTTTGTGCGAGAACATTTTTTCATACTTTCTAGAGTTTTGACCCTTGAAAGACTGTTTACTTTTTTTCTATGTAGCTTGCAAGTTTTGCCAGAAACCTTTATTTCTACCAGACTTTTTAGTTTGATTCGTGACCTGATCTTGAACTAACACAATAACACAATTTCATCATGTATTTAAGGGCATAAACACTTTTTGAAGGGACTAACCCTAAGCCTCCTTTAGCTTTATTGGATTTCAGACATGTAGAGTTTAATTTAAAAAACAGACTCAGGGTCAGTTTGTTCTAGTTATAGGACTTTTTTTTTTACCAGTGGGGTAGAAAGAGCAGCTGAGTATGTGGAGGCACTTTTTCTTAATCAAACCACTAAGTCCCACTTCTAAGAAAGCTTCAATGTGCATTTAAACAAAAGACATTTAAATTATCTACACTGATGTACATTTATGAAAAAAACTTTATTCCATTTTTCTGGTCCTTGGTAGTAATGCACATTTCAGATATAAAAAGAACCATAGGTACAGTATGAAAATAGCATGGGGCATCAGAAATGGATCGTAGATGCTGGAGCCAAAGGAGCAAAAACCATGGAAACAACCCCACTCACAGGACACCACGCTGCTGAGGAAGTACAATCTCAACACTTGCACTTGACTGTACCATTGAGTAATGAGATATCTATGTCACACTGAAGCCACAAATCTGAAAACACAAAGCCGAAAAAAGTGTACAGTTGAGTATTGTGTATACAGTAAGTTAGATAGGAGATAATACATGTCAACAAAAATATGATTCACCACTGTTGAAAAATACACTGCAGAGAGCACAAGTCTGGATACAGAGTGAGAGCCTGTGGTAGAAACACACTTTGTGTACAGTAGCAGAGACACTCGTCAAAACCCTCTCCAGCTCCTCCAGTCGCTGTTAGTGAGATTTCTGCCACAAATAATACAACAGTGGATGAATTGGCAAATGACATCAACCATCTCAGAGCACTTCTAGGCTAATTATTTCTGTTACGCTCATAGTTTCCAACCACTTCACAGTACTGCACTGAATACATGAGACTGAAGCCGCACTCGATTTTTAAAGCCCGAAACACAACATGATTCCAAACCGTCAGAATCAACTGAAACAGAAAATGTCTTTGGCTTATTAATCACAATAACACTGGCTGAATGTGGCTGAGAGTCAATGCAGTTTGCACCAAATTTATTGAACTCACCAAAACTGCACTAAAACTCTCCATTTAAGTGACAAATAATCCAAATGACCAAAACAGAAACTTCCTCTGCCGGGGATTTACACAGCACATTAGAGACAGACAGATAAGTTTCACGTCTAAATGTCTGTCCCTCGCACGCCCCATCTGCATAATCCTGCCGATCCTCCGAGGACACGGCGCCCAGAGCTGGTTCACTGGTTCAGTCTGGAGATGCACACATGCCCATCCTGGCCTGGGCTCAAATCCCAGCCTGACTCCCTCCCTGTGTTTACCCCCTCTGCTTTCCCCACAGTCTGGAAAGATAATGCTGAAAAACGTGGACGGTCCAGTTGGAAAACCATGATGCAAAATTACAAGTAAATATGACCAGGAGGGTGAGAATTAAGCAGCCAATGGAAAATCAGTTGAAGGCACATTGAATTCATTTTGTCCAAATCTGCCGTCGTGCTGAATAAAGCAGCATGAGGATGCATGAATGTTCTGTGTAAAGAGTCCCACCTGCACACCAACTCCAATCTACAGCTGTTATTAAACCATATTAGACAAGCTCTCATTCAATCCGGATCCTTGATGTGACAATATTTTTCAGTCGTCTCATAAGAAAATGTGATACTGATGAACTTACAGAGACCACCTGGAGCCGTGTTCACAATAACTCTTCACCTTAAACATTTGAGCTTTACTCCCTCAAAGGATGCAGGAACCTCTTTGTGTCTGTCGCTGCTGTGTTTGAGAAGCTATTGCCTGATAATACAGAGATGAGAATGAGCTCAGCTGACAGTCGGTAACAGTCAGGGCCCTGCTCTACCAGCACAATACACACTCACTAATGGGAGCATCCTGGTGTCCCAGCTGGTGAAGCAGACTGGGATGTGTCCCCTCGTCAGTCAGCTGTCTAACGAAGCCAAAAGAGCCCCAGAAAAAGTGTGTGTGATGTCTTTATCTGAACATGGTAATGCAAGAGTTGTTGTAAAGTATAGCACCACTCAGAATGCCTTATTGCATCGCCCTTCCTGTGTCAGCAGAAGGGCGTCAGGACGTCACGGAAACATCTGGGCTCCACAGAGGAATGAATTAGGGATGCACCGAAATGAAAATTCTTGGCCGAAACCGAAAATGAAGAAACCAAGGCCAAAAACCGAAATAAAGTATTATGCCAATTATTACCATTGCATTTGTGGCTATGACTGTGTACTAACCCTATTAAAATCAAGGCATTGCAATTGCATAAATTAATATAATGCTTCAAAGAATAAATCAATTACAAAATTATGAAAATATTTATTAACACTGACATTAAAACTAGCTATTAGCTATTAGCAGACATGTTGGCAACTATCCAGACGTGCGCGTGCCGGTAGGGTTGCCAAACATCCCGAAAAATACGGAATTGTCCTTTATTTGAAAATTAAATGTTGCGTCCTCTTTTGAACTAACACAGGAAGCGATTTGTCCCGTATTTCATAAATGTCCCATACACATGTCTGTCACAAACACATTTCAACACTAAATGTGACAATATTGAACTAAATAAAACACAGGAAAGATTAAGGCCAGCTAAATCTGTGTGCCGGGGACCCCGAGAGGACCCGCTACGCTCTCTGCCAATCAAAGAGCGCTGTCACGGTTGCCTGGTTACAAACACTGGCGTTGCTACACGCGCATTTTAAAAATGGCGAGAGGCGGCAACCGCCCGTGGTGGTCGTGTTTTTTCTTCGTCATCACAACGTCTTGTTTCGGCCGTGTTGTTTCGGTGACAAAAGTCTTTCGGTGGCCGAATTTTCGGTGCATCCCTAGAATGAATCAATTAATGCTGCAAAAACAAATCAAGTGTGATATAAAACAGTCGCATTCACATTGTGGCAGGTTGAAGTTTATTATTATTGTTAGGTATGATTACTGTAGAATCGCCAATGAAAAGAACCCAAAAAAAGACAGAAGTGCTGTCGGTGCTTTGTTTGTGGAGGAGACGCGACGAACAGGTGCGCTAACATATGTGGCCGCATCCGTTTTCATCCAGCATCTCGTTTGTCTGCAGGCACAGTAGGCGGCACTTTACAGCGGCGCTGGCTGGGTTTTACTGCTCTAATGACTGTTCAGCTTCACGTCCACTGCCACAATGTGAACGCAGCGTCGACACTAAACACTCCACCATTCAAAACGTCAGACAGGCTCTTTTTCAACCGTTTGTTGGAAGGGAACAGAAATGACACGGGCACGTATGTGAAGTATTTGGCACGGACATAGCAAATAGAATAAAAAGTAAACAGCTGGAAAAAAGGGATATAAAAAGTTAAGTATACTGCCCAAGGCAAAGAAGTGGCCTTTGCTAAAGTGAGGTCGTCGCCGCGCTGAGTTATTATCAGAGGTAAACATGTGTTTCTGGTGTTGGTCTCAGCTCTGGGCGGGCTACACTCTAAGGCAATTCAACGGTTTCTAATGCCAAATCTGAACACAGGGAAAATCAAATTATGAAACAAACAGTCCATATTAAAACTATTACTCTGCCTCTGAACGCATCACGACTTCTTCAGCATGGTGTTTAGTTGACTATTGCGTGCCAGAGCCGCCGGCCGAGCGGGGATGAGCGTTCCTAACGAGCGGGAGCTAATGTACAAACGACAGCCGTTAGATTTAATTTGGGCTTCGCCGACCGTTTGAAAGAGAACTGACGGTTTGAGTTTAACGGCTGAAAGAAGAAACACAATCCTCTGCCCGTTCACTTCATCTGTGCAGAGCTGTGTCCAGACGTGGCTGCTGTGTAACACCAATACATGGTGCGAATATGTGAATCCAGAAATGTAACACTTGAATAATACGCGTGGCTGCCTTCGCTCCCCGGCTGTTCCACCTCAGAGCGTCCCAATCTGTGGCAGCGCGGCTGGACGGCATAACAAACTGCTGCGTTATGTCTCCTGTCTGTAATTATATTTAACCCAGGATTTGTTAGTTTTACAACCTGTGAAACCTCCACAGTGACGCAGATGGTGAAAGAAAAATACAGCTCATATCAGTGAGTAAACCACCAGGACACAAGGGAATAGTTCTGGGAAATATGCTTATTCATTTTTATGATCAATGCAGGACACTCAAGTCCTGGTTTGGGGGATTGATTAAAAAAAAGTGATTGAAAATATATGTAAAAATTTAAGCTTGGCTCTGTCCAAAGTTAACAGATGAATCCAATTTATATCTTGTTTAGTCTTTTCATCTAACTCTTGTCAAAATATCCCCAACTATTCCCTTAAAAGAAAATATACTGTCTCAAATCTGTCATTGAATCCATGGATTACCTTTAGCATCCACAGTTAGAAAAGGGACGTCCCCATAATCGCTCTTACTTCCTCTTGATATCCAGGATATCTGTGCCTGAACACAAACATAACTAAAATATAAAAGAACCATTCATATCACTGACGTCACCTCCTCTAATGTAAGGGGGGAAAAAAACTGCCAGTAAAGCACATATTATTCATTCTACTCTAAGATTAATTCAGTTCCTTCTCTTCCCTGGGAACCAATTTATTTATTAGGCTATACGGCACAGGGGTACTAATAGTGTTGCAGGAGGAATGAGTCATGCCTAATGACTGCGAGTCAGTGTGAGGAGATAAAAACCTAATGATTTTTCATGTGGTTGTTACAACAAATGGCTGTTTTTTTTCATATATATATATAAATGTAACTCAAATCTCTGAATGAGAAAACATCCATAATCAGTCAAAGCCAGGCTCTTGTACTTTTTTTTTTATAAATCATTATTCCCTGATTATTGTAGCAGATAGTATCTACCCCTCCAGAGGAAGGCACTATGAATGGTTTGAATGTCCTTGGGTTTTCATCAAACTGGTTTTGACTGATGGCTGGATAATAACGTGCCGGTACAATCCTACGACGAGTCATCCTCCTGATTGAGAAGTTTTGGGGGAGCGGTGCAGAGCACATCTCGTTCTTTGTCTTCAGTCCGTCCCGTCCTCCCTCTGAAGGGAATCAGCATTGTGTTGAATTCTCACACCTGAAGTCACAGAGGCAGAAATCTGCTGGGCTCAGGCCTGCAGACGAAGCCTGTCCTCTCTTTGTGTCTCCGGTCAAACTGCTTCAGGACGGAGTTTATTTGGTGTTACCTTTCTTTATGAATCTTCACTTCCTCCCGTTGACCCGCGCTGTCCTCCTTCCAGCGTGCTAAAGGTAGAGGTAACCCACCCAGTAGACGACGTTGAACAGCAGGAAGGACGTGGGGAAGAAGACGCGTGAGTACGTGTCCAGTTCGAGCAAATCTATGTGGACGCGTCCTTTCCTCCACGCGCCTCCTTTACACTCCTCGAAGCAGCAGAAGAAGCTCTGGCAGTCTTTCCCGTCCAGACACTCGTAGACACAAGCGTCCTCAAAGTCCTGCCAGTAGAGGGAGTTGTTGAGAGCGATGACGGTGTGCGGAGGCCTCACATCCAGGACGGAGTAATTCTGAGGAGGAGAGGCACAGAGTTTGATCAATCATTGAATCTGGTGCAAATGAGACTTTTAGCTGTTTTCCCATTAACAAAAGTGTATCTGTCTTTGCATCCACCTGCTCTGTTAGCAGACAACGTTCAAGATTTACTTTGAAATTCCCATGAAGGCCAAACCATAGACTGTATAAAATATGGACGTAGTGTCCGTGATGTCACCCATAGGTTTCTGAAGAGCAAAAATGAAGCAAATCGTAGTGCGTAGCCATCTTGGTAGCCTACCTCCGGTTACTCCAAATATGGACAAAGAGGTGGAGCGAGGGCGGAGCTGAGGCGGGTCGAATGAACGCTATTGGCTGAAAAAAGCCGCTGAAAAAAGCCGCTTTATTCGAAATAATCAAACTAGCTACGGCTAACCAGCTAGGTTAAATGCTAAATATCGTTGCTAGCCGGCTAACCCCACGACCATCTCTTTCCCAAACTCAGTGGCTAGAATTAGCCGGGGTGACGCCGTTTAGACCGTCAGTGGCTAGTTGTCAATCAAAGTGGCGCCACTTAGATTGACAGCTATGAATTGTGCATAATGATGTATGCTGTATATTTTAAACGAACGCCTTATAAAAAAATTCGCTCCCCCCCCAGAGTTGTCATGGAGTAGAAAAACAGCTTATGAGACTAGAGCCATGTTTTGAACCAGGCTGTAAATATGTTTTTTTTCTGTCGTAAAATCGGACATTTTAACATGGGGCTCAAATGTAATTGACTCACTTCTGCAGCCTGCTCTAGCGGTTATTCGAGGAACTGCAGCTTTTTTGCACTTCCGCATTGGCTTCATTTTTCAGTGGCGGAGGTTGCCGCTTGGGCCAAACTGCATTTCATTTCCTGTTTTATTTTGATAGAGTCCTGGTGTGTTCACTTCCTGTCTTTGTACATTTTCAGGCCCGTAGATTGTTGGTTGTTTTCACCTGTGTTCCTCCCTCCTGTTTTTTTCAGTCCATGTGTTCAGTGTCAAGCCTTCCCACCCAGTGTTGTTTTCTCTGATCTCTGACTTCGCTTGTGTCTGGATTTTTGTTTCTTGGCTGCTCTTATTTGGATTTGTTTACATGCTTGGACGTTATTTTCTGTGACCCCTCTGACCCCTGCATGCTGGACCACTGCAAGTCTTCTCACTTTGTTAATAGTTGAACTGAACTCCTGCTACTGAGCATGCACACACTGCAACAGGTGTGATTACCTGAGGACTGGAAGTCACCTTTGTTGATGTCAAAGGTTTGGAAATGTTAACCACATCCTTCAAACTCTGTGTCTCCAGTTTGTAGTATTTACTTTCTATTGAAATTTTTAAAAATTTCCAAGCCCCAACATCATCAGGATTATTTTCTATCATTTTCTATTTTGATTTTCCTTTGGAGCTGCAGAAGACGATTTAAAAAAACAATTTTCACAGGCTGATTAGAACTCGTCATTACTAGTAACTACATCTTCATGTTTGGCCTAAAATCACTGGTGTCCAGTTAACAGAAAAACAAATTAAGTTAATCTCGCTTGTAAACTTGATTTGAAAAGGTTATTTGTGTTTTACCAACTGAAGCAATTCTTTAAGTTGATTAATAATTTTCTTTTTTCTGTGAATCATTTATTATTGTGGACTTCACTTTAGACACACTGAAGCCAGTTGGTGCATGAAGTAAAAGGTTAAGTAAAATACAGAAAAGTAAACTGGACACAATCAAATAAAAAGATGCAGAGAAATATCTTGTAAACAGACTGATATTCTTCTTTTGTCTTAATCAAGATTATTTCCCATAATCCAACATTTTAACAACTTTTCTGGGCTTGAAGTATTCACACTTAAGTTAAATAAAGTGTGTTTAAATAATCACCTGCACAGAATGAAGATGTGTTACAGGAGTCTGCAAACTTTCTGCAAATGTATCAAAATAATGTAAAAGAGACACCAACTCTAAAACTATCTCATATATTATATCTAGTATGACAGAGATATAGGCTTATTTTCATTTTTAATAAACAATGAAAATAAGCTTATTTGGAAGAAAAAGCTGCCTCTAATGCTCGGGCAGTTCGACATGTTGTCTGTGTGACGTCCCGGAGTTTCCAGCCTGCACTCCCTTCCTTCAGTTGTTGACGGGCTAGAAAGGCCCCGTCTGTCTTGGAAGCTTGTTCAGACTGATGCAGTGTCCCTTAAAATAGTAACAGTGTTATCAGAAGAGCTTATGAAGGGCAGCGCCACATCATCTCCACGCTGAAAGATTCTCTCACTCGTGATAACAAAGCCAAAGCGCTATCAGGGAGAAGCAGCTTCTGTAACGAGCGACAGGAATCCTGCACATGAAGGCATCACCTCCATCTCCACTGTTATCAGTTGTATCATGAGTTCAGTGTTACGTGATTTTTAAGCACTGTTGCTGCAGGTATATTGAATAGGTCTGAATATAAGTGAGTCAAGGCCGACTCACCGATCGTTTGGGCTCCATGCAGCTGGGTCTCCGAGCGCTGTACGAGTAATAATTCAATGTGGCGTACTCCATGAGAGCGGCGAAGACGAACAGGAAGCAGACGGTGACGAAAAGGTCCATGGCCGTGACGTAAGACACTCTGGGTAGAGACGTCCTGGCCACACTGCTGAGGGTGGTCATGGTCAGCACCGTGGTGATACCTGAGGGACGCCAGACAGGAAACACTTCAGGGTGATGCAGTGAGACACGTTACACTCGTGACTCCATCGAACCTGCTTCATGTTTTGTTGCCATTTGAACTCCAGTTGTACATACCTCTTCTTATATAGATAGATATATATATTCATTATGCGGTTTGTCTTATCTCTCATTTTGCAATGTTTACATTTGTTGCTTTACTGACGTAACTATGCTGCCTATCTACCTCATATTCTCATATTGCACCATCTACATTTGCTGCTGTTTTGTTATTTGATGTTGTCACTTTATCTTCACTAAGCCACTTTAGGTTCCACTTGTACTTTGTTGTTACTCATATACTAAGTTGTATATACCTTTTTTTAATATAGTTTTTTTTATACTTTATACTTCTACCTGATTGTATGCTTGTGCTGCTGCAACACCCGAATTTCCCCTATGGGGGATCAATAAAGAATTATCTTATCTTATCTTTTCAAATGTTCAAAATACAGACAGTGTAGAATCATAGTGCTCCTTGAATGGGAATTGGAAGCTTGACTGGATCCTATGTGCCAGTCACATTCGTTTATGTTAGCATCTTTCTCCCATCTTGTTTTAACATATATTGTGGAAAGACCCCTCTAACATTCCAGTTTCAGTATCACCTGAATGTGGATCATATCATGTGTCTGTGTTTTGTATAAACCTTTATTGGAGGATACTTTACAGCATGAAGTGACACCTGCCCAGTATTTCAATCTGTTGCTTAAAGCAGCTTTAACATTTCCTGGGCTTACATTATGCAAAAGAACATCTGCCTTTCTCTCGGTGACGTTGTGGTAAAAGTAAGCATCTCCTTATTTAGACGGCGTCATTACCCGTCAGTCACAATCAAAATGTCAGCGTCTAACTAACAGCAGATGTTGCGGACGTCGCTCAGACTGACAGAGAAAACCCTCCATTTCTCAAGCAGCTCTGTATGATTTCATTCTCTCCCATCTTCTCCTGTGAGCGTTACAGAGACGCCTGTAAGGGAAAAAAAAAAGAAAAAAAAGAAAAACATCTGCGACTGTTTCACCGAGGTTCCCATAGAAACAAGCCGGCCCCGTCTATTTCAGGCGGACACCTCACACTTTTCCTTTAGCCTCTGCTCGCCACAGTGATTACACTTACCTGCCGGCTGCTCAGGCTGTGGCACACATTTTTATTTTCGCTCTAAATGATGAGAATGAGGATTGAAGAGAGGAAAACTCATTTATCTGAACCAGCAGCTTCATTGTGTGGATCTGTCTGTAACAAACACGGACGTTCGAGGGCCCCTTTATATCAACGCTCTGTGAAAAAATGAAGCATGTAAAGTTAACTAGCTGCTATTAAGACTAAAAGCTGAGCTGGAAGCTTCGCCGCCTGCCCTCGGCTGACTCACACCGTCTACACCTAAACGTCTTTATCTTTCCTCCCACACTGGCCTGACTTGCCTCTGTACTTCTGCACCCGAGATCCATTCACTGTCTTCACTCTTTCTCCTGATTTACATGCCATCGATCCACGTGCTTTAAATTCAGTAGATGAATAGGCCTCGTTGTTCTGGCGCTGTCACCTTCGTCAGCTCTGAATAAACTCTGAGCACATAAAGCAACAAGTGCACAACACGTTTGATGTTTGTGTAAAAATAGAATTTCTAACAACAGTAGCTCAGTAGTTTGCACCAATACTGTTCAAATGTGGCACTTTGAAACTGCTGTACTTAAATTAGTATTATTTATGTATGTGTGTCTTAATTGGACGATTAAGGCAAACACTGAAAATGTGAATAATGAATCAAATGTAAACAGAAAAAAAGGATGTAATCAATTACCTTCACCCAAATGTTCCACAGGACTGCACAACAACAAACAGAGAGCATGAGCAAAAAGAGAGCAAAACAAAGCAGAAAAAAACAGATGGAGAGACTCAAGTTAGGTGACAAACTCATATCCATGCAGCAAAGATGAAACATATTCAAAGCAAAACATGATTAAATGGAGAGCTGAATCCTCGAGGTGACGTCTGCATCAGTGTTTCCAATGATCTCTGCAGGTGACGTTTAAAGTGTTGTTCCAGACACAGTTTGTCCTGGTCTGGACGGAGCACAGTACCTAAGGTGGTTCTGGCCGGCGTGGCGTCTTTCTTGATCCAGAAGGACACCCAGGACAGGACCACGGTGAGGATGCAGGGGATGTAGGTCTGGATGGTGAAGTAGCCCATTCTTCTGCTCAGGTCAAAGTACACGGTCATGACCACGTAGTCGCCTGCGTGGGAAAACAACACATCTTTAAAGTCTTGCATATAAGATAAAGAGTATAACAGCAAACAAATGGTCCTTTGCTTACAGATGCATGAGGGATTAACAGGGAACATGTGACTCCAGTGTTACTGTTCTTATCTCACTGATATCAGCTTTGCTTTGTTACAGGTGTGTCAGAGATGTATGAAGTTTCTGTCATTTCCCTTCCCCTTCACAATAAAAGCATTCGCCTTGTAAAACCTGGGGTGATTGTGAAGCAGTCACAGGCATCACAGTGTAATTGTACAGCAACTGATCATTAAAAATGCATCTAAAAAAAACAAAACAGTGGTGATTTTTTCTGCATGTTTTGACAGTGGATCAATTCTAAATACGGGTGGGAGGAACAGGCTGTGAGATGAAGAGCTGCACATCTCCAACTCCTCTTGAAAGTAAAGCTTGACTGACCTGCTGCTGTGTGGAAAACTACTCGAAAAACGAATACAGCTGCAATTATTATTGACTTCTTTATCAAACCAGTGTGAGTTTGTTTGGCTGCACCAGTTGCTCTTCAAAGCAGCTGATCAGTTTCCTGTTGGATTACACCGCCAATACAACAGGAAGCAGGACTGATATCACAAAGATCACGACAGCTCTCTGTTCATGTGGAATTCATTGGCCACTCTCTCGAATGGATCGTGACCATTTTCGTGAGTTTTAATAAAATATTCGATGCGATGGACGGCGACGACAGATGGAGAAGAGGAGAGATGGACGGGAGTTTTTTTTTTTTTAGACTTGTACTTTATATTTGTACTGTGTAAACACAGAGATGCGATTACATAACGATGGCAGGACAGAAAGTGCTCGGAGAGATGGATTCGTCCATGAACTTGAAAATGACTTGGTCTTAACAGGAGCTTTTTTTATTTGTACGCCGAACAAAATTTTGGAAAGTACTAAGTGTATTTCTTGCCATATTTCCGATTGCCAGTATGTGTGTTCTACTGTGATATTCATCTAACAAACTAAGTTTCCTCTCGTCAGGCTGCCTGGACTTTAACTTCAAAATTTGGAAAACCACTAATCTACAGTTACAGTGTAAAACAACTTGTTGGATGATGATTAAAGGAATGATAATGAACTGAAAGTAGAACTACAATGATTGGTCCGTTAATCAATTATCAATCAAAAGAAAATAAATTACCAATTACTGTGATTGTTTCAAGTAAAAATGTAAAAAAAATTTGCAGCTTTTCTGAATAATTTTATGATAGTAGAAGGTTTTGAATGCTGGTTGGACAAAACAGGCAATTTGAATTTGAAGGCATCATTAATATTTTATGGACTAATCAATCATGAAAATAATAAGCAGGTGAATGATGATTTGAGTGTCTTATCTGTGTGCTGACATTAAATAACAGCATGTTTGAAAATGTCGAACTGGAGGATGAAACAGCAGAACGGACACATCCTACCTGCTGTCGTCTTTATTATGTCTGTAGTGTTTCTCAGGCCCATGAAATCGAACTGGTAGAGACGCCAGGACTTCTGGTCAGCCGCCTCCACAGAGTTCTTCCTCCACTTGTAAATCATCTCATCTCGTGGGTATCCATCTGCAATTACACAGAGCATGTGTGTGTGTGCGTGTGTGTGTGTGTGTGTGTGTGTGTGACCCTTGGCGCGACATGGCACATCCTAATGATGGATATCCTGTGCAGACAGACCTAAGGCCTCCCAGAGCAACATTTGTCTTGTGCTGGAGGCCGACTAATGAAAAGACAGTCTGCGACGAAGACAGACACAGAAGCAAAGTAGATTAAAAGAAAGCTTTGCTTCAGTGATGGACTGAATCCGTCTTGATGTTGGGCCTGACCTTCACATGACGCGCACGCCGCCTGCGAGTGCTGTGCAATCGATCACGCGAGGTTAATGATGGGTTAATGATTGCATTTATGTTTCGGTGTCACAATAGCCTGAATCTCTTCCTCCCTTAAACAGACATATAATCATTTTAAGCAGAAAAGCTAACAACGTTATGATCTCACCTGATAGCAATTTGATGTAATAGGCTTTCAATTAACAAAAACATTAACTGAGGGGGGGAGACGTGGCCCAAACTACTAATTGTTTTCAAACATGCTTGATGAATGAATTCCATTAACATTTGCCACGTTCTCTCATTTGCTATTAATGATGTCATTAAAGATTCAGCGATCACTCCTCGGATTCAAAATGTTGAGAGAATGAAAGGCTCCCTGTTTGAAAACAGCTCTTTAACCAAGTAAACTTTCCCGAATGGCAACAGTGGATTAACAACATTCTGTCTGACATTTTCATTAAACATTAAGACATGATCCATATTAGCCTAAGAGGAACACATGGTACCTTTCAAAATAAAAGTGCTTTAGCTGGATACAGTTTGAGGATCACACCAGGAGCTGGAGCTGGCACAGACTGTTCTTTATGGTTTGTAAGAAACTATTAAATATCTCTGCTTTAACATGATGAAGTCTGGTAAATATCATAAAGTATTTGGATTTATCATGTGTTTCACTGATTGGATGAGTCAGAAATAGACATCTGGTTACTTCATCTATGATGAATTTTGAAAAAAAAAGTCACAATCTGAAAATACAGATACATATATGGATTTTATTAGTATCGACCATAATGTAAAAATCTATCTGTGAAAGAGCTGTGATGATGTCGCATCAATATGTCTGTCAACAAACAACAACAATAATAATAATAAACAAGTTTATTAAAAATAAGAAGCCCAATTTAATTTTGAGTTAAAACATTTTTAATTAACGCTCTGGTCACTCCCTAAGGTTCTTTAATGTTCCTACGGTTATTCCCTTTTTGTTGTTGTTGTTGTTTTTGTATTTTTGTTTTCTTTTTTCCTGATGGGAAAACGTTTCTCAAAAAGAGAACAATGATATTATTATGCACATGTTGACACAAGTGAATTGTACCCATCACTGAAAACTGTTAAAACTGATAAATAAAGAATTAAAAATAATAATAATAATAAACAAGCTGATTGGCCATTTCAGTCAAATGTGTCATCAAAGTAGGTTTTTTTCACCAATGACAGGCTCAGATTATTTTAAGTGTGTGACAGCATTATAGAAAGGATCCCTACAGAGTCTTAGTTAAAGAGTAAGATGTGAAGATCTTACTAGGTGTCGTATGTTAATGAGTCTATACTGTCTCTATACTCCATTTATGTCTATTAAACTCAGCCTCATGTTTGCATTGTACTCAGTTCATTATTCCACAGACACGACGGCTTTAAAGAAAAGCAAATCAGACTTAATCAGAAAACAGGGGCGCTGTCATGGAGACCAGTGTGATGTCGCCGGATTTCCTCAGGTGAGGAAATGGGTTTGATGGATCACAGCAGAACGGGTCCACAGACGAGGCCGTGCAGCCAACAGGCTTCCAGCTCTAATGTGCTGCACCAGGCGCCGCGACTTATCACATTAAGTCACTGTGTGATCTTGATAATAGATCCCTGTAAGACCACCACAGATAACACACCAGCCACGCAGCGCGCTTCATTTTCAACACAGTGCTCCATTGGCTTGACTGGACGTCCTGACAGCTCCCACACTGTCACCAAACAGTCACATTAAACTCCATGATGTGAATGTTACAGTGCAGATCGAGCTGAGCCGTCACGAAGCAGCTAACCTGCACCGATGTGTTGTATATTCTTCAGTATCATAGAGCAATACAGACATGTTTTACAGAAACTCATTATATCGCATTATGTACTTATACTTTTTTCTTTAGGATGGCGAGGGCGTCTGTTACCGGTGATAATGCAGTTTAGTGCTTCAGTGCACTTAAATGCACTCGTGCTTCAGTTTACTGTACTTATCTGTGCCTTCCTCCTGCAGACGCACTGTATGAGCTCCTGCTAAGTCATACTGTTGGAATGCTGCACAGCTTCCAGGCAAATGATATAACACACTGCTTCCAATGAAGGCTTGCAAATGAACACATTGTGGCATATGATCACACATCTAAAGCTTCTTTCGTGCCAATCAGTAGCTGTGCATTATTAATGAGCTTACACTGTTTGTTCAGTAGAATAAATGTGAAAGAAAAAACTCAAAAACAGAACATTAATCACGTTTTTTTCTCTGCTGCTGCACATTACTTATGTAATATATGCATGTTTTTGAATTGTCTTTCAGTCCCTTGGCCGTCAATGTCAAAATCATATTTACCTGTAGCTGGTCACCTCAAAATGATTCTGCATTTCCTGGCCTACTTTTCTCACACAAGCAGCTGCATCCAGATGTGAGACCAACATCAGCTCATACTCACCTACACACACATACAGTATATATACACATACGTCGAGCGAGGTTACTCACAGCTGGAGAAGATGAGCGGGCAGGAGTGTTCGTCCATTGGGAAGTTGTGCAGCTGCAGTTGACATTCGGCGTTTATCGTCAGCCTGAGAAGGAAACGAAAAGAATCAGCTTGTGATCTTTCCTCTTTTAGAAGTGAAGGATTTAATGTGAAACCACATCGTGTGAATATTTTTTTCCTTCAGACTTTCACATCTATAAAAGTGATTTGTTGTACATGAATGTATTATTGCATTAGTTAATTTCAATATTAGCCCTCTCAGCCACGAGTGGGGCAGAGCAGAGATTAGACTGTACTCAGTTAGTGTGAGACAGCTGAGAGTGAATGTCCAGCAGCAGAGGTCGAGGAACGATCTGCCCTTCACTGCTCATTTTTCTACAATTTGCTTCTCGACGTCCCCTCAAGGTCATTTTTAGTCAGCGAATGTTAACCTGTGAGAAATCATTTCATAACAGCCTCTTTAAAGCCTCAGTTTTTCAGGCCCAGGCAGAAAATATCAAAGTCAACAATCTGACCTTTCACACATTTGATTCTAAATGAATTTAGCTCAGTGTGATGAGGAGAATAGATCAGAGTTCGTTCATTGTTTAGTTGATCAATACATAGTTAAAGTGGAATTTCTGGCCACTAGTAGAACTGACAAGTGTTTGAATATTATAGGAGTGCACATTACACAGATTCCTGCAGATCGTTTTCACTCTTCTACTGATCAACAAGTGGCAGTGATGCACCAAGAAAAGCAGCAATGCACTACATAAATCCAGAAAAGATGACATAGATGCAAACTGAAGATGCTACGTTGGAAAACTGCAATGAACTTATACATTATACTGTATTTGATAATATGTTCCTAGTCGACATCATTGCATCTTGTTCATGCATTCCCAGTGTAACCTTGCATGAAATTAAACACAGTATCTATATGAGCTGTTATCTTAATTGAAAAATTAAAGGTGGACTTTTATCAGCCGTCAGTGGCCTTTAATTCACAGACCTCATAACAGCCGCAGCGATGAGACAATGTGTCACATCCTGCACTACTTTGCCACCATGTATTTCTCCACAAAGATGACGCATTAACCTGAAACCTGCTGCGCACACAGACACACACACACACACACACACACACACACACACACACACACACACACACACACACACACACAATGTCATGTAATGATGTAATGATGCAGCCAATAAGTTGATGACCCTCAATTATAAACCAGTAACCTTTCTTAACTTAATAGAAGATGAGGCTGCAGGAAGCATGAGGAAGTGTCATGACCTCTTTAAACATGATGAAACAGACACATCTGCCTGAATTAAGTTTTTAAAAAATCAGTCCTTGTGAAACTACAGTGCACCTGCCTGAGGAAACACCATGAGAAAGAGGAAAAAATACAAGTCAATGTCCAAATTATATAACGCATAAATCCAGGAATAGTCCAAGAGTGGAAACATGAGTCAGGCTAAAGAAGAAGAAAGTAGAGAAAGAAGTCTCTGTAATGTAATTCTGGTATGATCTTTAAACCTCATTAAAGCATGGAGATGGGACAATAGCATGCATGTGGGAGAGGCACGGATATCACAAAATGTCATCTCTGTTTACTGCGGCCAAGCCAACGCACAATTAATACCCAATGACATTTCATTGTCTTTCTCTCATGCCATCAACGGATATTACTCCTCAAAGTTTGCACGCTCCTGAATACTCAGCATCAACAGAGCCGCAGGAGGGAGGATCTGGCTCGGCTTTGTTGCTCACAGAAATGGGGTTACTGGTTTTTTGTTCTTGGCGGAAATGTGCTTGTGCTCTGTGTGTGTGGATTGTTGCATTTCCTCAGGTCCAACACAATGTTTTTACAGACAGAAAAAAATCACAGCAAAAAAAAAAAAAGTTTCGTCAACTCAATCTACCTTTCACATGTTCAGCTGAAACACAGCGGAGTCCTTAAACGCTGTCAATTAAAAATCTAAAGCTCTAAGTCTCTCAACACGAGGACGGTGCCAAAAAAGATTGAGGACAGTCTAGAGATGCTTATTACTGAAGGAGCGCTTGATATTAATGTCGAGTGCTCCAATTACAAAGAGGGCTTGAGGGCACGAGGGCGGCTGCCTTAGTAAATTGGTCTTAAAGCTCAAGGAGGCAATTTGCACTTACAAACCGTAATGACAGGGTCTAATTGCTTTCACGCTGCTCTTTTTTACGGGATCACAAATTATTTTGCATGCGTTTCTGAGTGAGTAAGACTATTGAAGTCTGATGAGGTTGATTGATAAACCTCGATGATCCTCGAGTTTAAATGGTCACAGAGAACATGGAGATTCTGGGAGGAATTAAAGTGTTCCAGAATTTTATAGCAACTGAAAATAAGAAGACTTGTGCTGCTCTTGTTGACGGACAGAAAGTTAGTCAGCAACTATTCATCGTTTCGGCCAAACATTTTCTGGCTCCAGCTTCTTAAATGTGATGATTTTCTGTGATTTATATTAATGTTAACTTAATATTTTTGGGTCTGGACCAAAGACTTTTTTCACTAAAACACTAACATGTGCAATTGGATCTTAGACATGAAGGTAACAACCAACAAACTCACTGTTAAAAGTTGTGTATAATCATTTGGTTACAGCTTTAATGCTATTAATTATTGATAAATGATTGTAATATTTTCATTTTAATATTTGCATAAGCTGCTCAACTAGGCTTTCTTTTAGGTTTTACTTCATCGGGAATGAAGTAAGCAAAATCAACCTTTCTGCATTTACCTTAAGGTGTAAAGTATCTTGCCATCGTTCCATATTCTGAGCAGCTGGTTGGGCATCGTGATCCAGTGGGAATCTGCGTTCTTGGAGTTTCTGAAGATGGTGTCTGGGAGCCAAATCAGTCCCACCATGTTGCTGTTCAAAGTCAATTTCTTCATTGTGCTGTTGTATCTGAGGCGGCTGTCCGTCCACGTCTGGGCGAAGATGATGTCAATCTGGTATTCCTGGAAGAGAAAAGGACGTTTGAGTGGATATACAGAACTTCATTTTAAAAGACATCATGGCTGCTGCTCTGCGTCCTTGGTGAAAGAGAGGAAAGAAGCAGCTTCACCTGCTACTCAAGAGCATTGATTTTCTTTTTAAATGGCACTAAATAGAAGGATTATAGGTTTCAGCAACATGTCTCTGTGCCATCTATCATTCATCACTTTGACCAGAGGGAGCATTTATCATTTCACTTGTTTACTGGCCTGTGTGTCGAGCACAGACCTCACCTGTCGCCTCCCACTGATCTGCTCATTGTGCCCAAAGAAAACTCTCCAAGGCTGCAGGGCGCCTCAACAACAACTCCATTTGTTTGATAAATCACACAAATCATGCTTTTGAAGTGAGGTATGGAAAATCGTGTCACAGCTAATCCAAAGCTCATGCACATGCCAAGCTACACCTGCACAGTGTAACTGCTGATGAACTGGACTGCACCAGTAGTGCTTGTGCACATGAGACAGTAATTCTATCAGATCAGTTAAACATTCACCCAGTCATTTCTATTATGAGCTTTTGTTACAAGCTCATTATGATCCTGAGTAATGACTGATATAAACTGAATGACCTTTAATATATAAGATGCTGCTTGTATGATAGATTGATTTATATTAATAAACAATTGATCATTTCACGAGGCACCAAAACAGTCATTAAAATCAGTTTTAAAACATGTTATAAAATCAGTCATTAAAGAACGGTCATTTAAAACAGTAAAAAGGAGAATTCATTTATAAATGGATACAATAACTGTAAAACCTTTCATAATTATTAATTTTCAAATTCATTGTGGATGAGGTTAAAATTGTGAAAGCTGTTAAAATGTTAAGTGCTACGAGCTTAAAATGGTTAAAAACAAGGTTAAAACGGTTAAAAATCTACCTGTCAGACGTGTTTATCTGGTATCTACCTGTTGAGCCTTCGGAGAGATTGATCGCGATTGATTAGTTATGCCTGCAGAGGCCGGAAGGGGGAGCTCTCGGTCACGATAAATCATTCTCAGTGAAGTTACCAGGGAGGAAATGTCGTTTCCGAGCGTCTTTATTGATATTTCCCCTTTTCATGGTGAAACACTTGTTGGTGCTGCTCTTTGTGAATTGTCCCTTACAGCTGTTAGAAAACCCACAGGAACGGGGAGACCATGTAAACTCAACTCAGAAATGACCTGGAGTCAAACCGCACACCTTCTTATTGTGAGGTGACGGTGTGAACCAGTGCACCTGTGTGCCGCCTGCCATGACACCAGCATGGTTTAATCTTTATGTATAATAAAAACACTGAAGTAGAACAGCACTGTTTTCATATAGATGTGACCGGTCAGGTCTGACTCTGCATTGTGTGTTGTATGATAGACTCAGACGTTCATGTCTTTGGAGGTGGTCTCCATTTATTTTTGCGGCCCCTGACAGAAGCAAAGTAAATACAAAGAAAACCTTCCAGTCAGTGACAAACGTGCTAAACAAATTAAAAGACAGATGTAAGTTTGCGTAACTCCACTTAACAACATGCTAACTTAAACAAACTTATTAGCAGAGGCTAAACCGCTTACCTCTCCCATGGAGATCGGAAACAAAAGGGGAGAGGCAACGGCGCGAAAACTACTTATAGTTACGTGTTACATTTAACACAAACGTAGGGGTGCAAAATAAAATTAAAGTTCCACATGACTCGGGGGCCCAAACTGTCAGGTATTAACTTAAATAAATATAAATAAAATAAACTTGAAGTAACACAAATTTTGTGTAATTATTACACACACTGTTACATATATACATATTTACATGAGCAAATAACTGCTGTACAATAGACCCTGTTACATAGACACGGAAACATCTTGTTGCTGTGCAGAAACCTTTAACCCTCAAAGCAAAAATCTGCCATTTGTTTTACTCTCTGTTTGTTATAATCTTATCTATTCTAAAATCTGAAATTCAATCTGGGCTTGTTTTTTGCATTTTGCATAGTTTGAGATTTTAGAAAATACTGATTCAATTTCTTGCTGAGAGTCAGCAAGTCATATTTTTCTTTTAATGCTATGTTTATATATTATGCTTCATGTACGTATGTTTTTATTGTATGTGTATCTCTGATGTGATTTGAGCTTTAGAGGTGATCAGACAGATCCAGACCAGCTGTTGTCTAAGTTAACTGGCTGCTGATTCTAGATGCATATTTACAGTACAAACATGAGAATGGTATCAGTCTTCTCATCGAACTCTCGGCAAGAAATTAGTGTATTTACCAAATTGTTAAACTACTTCTTTAAATATGTGTGGAAAAGTTATTCTGTATTTCCCACTCATAACACAACTGGACCAAAGTACTAGATAATGGTTTGAAGGTTCCATTTAGTCTTTAGTCTGAACCACATGATCAAGTAAAACGAGAGTGCCTCATTCATGCAGGTGGCAAAATGTCAAGTCAAAATGAAACTGTCCACTGAACTGCTGTTACAGAGCTGCACATGCCTTGGTCTCAAATCATGAACCCCATCAATGAGGTTGGATGTTTACTGTAAATGTCAGGACGTCATCCTATACAGGTGGTGTATACCCTCAGTGTTGTTGTTGCTGGTGATTTTAGCACCTTGAGGTGTGAAGTATTCACAGTGAAAAGCCAGTTTAATGTATGGTGGTCACACATGCCTCCCTAGAGTAAATGTAGGGTCTCGACATACATCCAGGTAGAGTTGATTCAGACACATGATTTCACCGTGAAATCGTCCAATCAGCTGGAGGGTAAACACACAGCAGGGACACAGACATGGCAACATGGGCTTTTAAAGATAACACATTAATGAGACACTACATGCAATCTAATGTGGAAAACTATGGCTCAATTAATGACCTATAAGAAACAAGATGGTAAGATGATACGTGGCTGTACGCAGACAGTGTCCAAGTTGCAACAACAAAAGTGAAATATAATGCACAGAAGTAAGACGCCGCCGCCGCTTCACAAACTGAGACGAAGCCAAAAGTCTGCTCAGCCACAGATGAGTTCTCTGGGTCGTCGTTAGCAACAATACAGATAAAGATGTACAGTATAATGAAATTAATAATAGTCCGCCTTCCTCCGACAGCCCACACCTTTTCATACCGCTGCCACCGCTTGAAATGCGTTTGACCTTTTACCCGGTCTCTGCACCAGTTTGAATAGCTCACCAATTAGAATGAAGTCTATAATCAAGAGAACAACTGGGTGCTCGCGACCTTTAATTGTACGGAGCTCAGTGGGTTTGAAATAACTGAGCGTTATTCAGGATTTGATGACCGGCGGAGGGAAAGTGCTGCAAATCAAATAACTACAGCGAGCTGAAGCAATCACATCTGGAAGGAGCGAGCTGAAGATGGAGGGCCAGTTAAATCTAAAATAACACACAGGCATTTTCATCTTTATAATCTCAAATAACTCAGATATAGAAGGAAACTGTAACTATGCTGAAGCAGTATCGACCTCCCCCTCCCCCCGCCGCCTTCAGCTGCTTCAGCCACGACAGCAGGCGATGAAGAAAATGGGTCTTTCACCTCAGCTGCCTCAGAGGAGCTGCTATATTAAGCTGGTTGATTTAGAGGTCGTGAGTACAGTAAACCTGCAGTAAAATCAAAGATAGTCATGTACAGTAGGAACAGACCCCACATCATACATTCATTTACAAGCAATCGCCTAAGATGTGAAGATCTGTCAGATGCTAAATACTGCAGGAAAAATACCAGCTGTTTTATTAAAGTGGCCCCTTGTTTTAGTGGCAGAAGATATCTATGTAGATCTATATAGTTAACAGTATGTACATCAACAATATTCCAGACAAAAGTGCTTCCAACTTTGTGGCACAATTTTGGGAACATCCTTTTTTGTCTGAACATGTTTCTCCTCGTTGCACAAAACCAGATCCATAAAAAAGAACTGTTTTGAGTATGGGTTGAAAAAACATGAACAACTACCCATCGTCACCATTGGGATGAATGGCGATGTCAACGTCACCACCCGACATCAGTGTCCGACCTCACTAACGCACTTGACTGAATGGGAGCAAATCCCAGGCTCAAGTTCCAAATCTGGTGGAAAGCCTGAAACCAGAACATGAAAGGCTGCATATTAATGGTTTTAAAGTGAAATGTTAAATGTTTATATAGTAATATTCAGGTGTCCACATACTTGCAGCATATAAATAGACTTGAAGAAATTTCAGTTTAACAGGAGACTGAAAACAGTGACAGTCTGTGACTTATATTTTTCACTTAAATTAAAAAATATGACAAGAACTTTTCACTTTTTTCAAAAGTCTCTTTAAACCAGATGAAAACTTGTTGCCTAACAGACAAGAACACTGAGGAGCCGTTTATCCGACTTCTCTAACATTCAGCACCAGATCTAAAACTAACTTCTCTGCTGCTTGTGATTCAGTGTGGCTTCGCTTTTCAAAGACACTGTGTGCAAAGTGAAATATCTAATTCCATCATTCATCATTCTCTCCTGTCTGAAAGATGTTAACTTGGGTCACACTGAACACATTTACTCATATAACGGAATATTTCCCCATCGGCTTTTAAAATCATGTGGACAAATGGGAATATTAGTCATTATTGAAAATCTGTACGTGGCTTAATGTCGACTCTGATAGGTGGGGAATTATTCTACCCGATGTTTAAAATGACCAGAATACAGATCAGATGGCGACCGAGCTGACTAATGTTTGAGGATGGAGTAAACAGCTGGAATGTGAAGCAGCCTGGAAGAAGCCTCCTACCTCGACGACACGGCTACTCTCCAGCTTTTCATTTCTCTGAAGAGAGAGCGGAGGCATGTGCTGCTGACCTTCCTGTCCCCTTATGCTAATAAGACATTATTAATGATTTTTTTTTTTCCCCAGAATTTGATGGATGAACCGTCCACAATATTTGAGCTGGGTAGGATATCCATAATCACCACCTTCTGTATGTGCAGAGTGGAGGCAGGATAGTACAAACCATTTCTAAAGCTCCCTCTTATCGTCTTGCATGAAATTATAGGTTCATTAAATAACTGAGAAAGATAATACATTTTATGGTTTTTGTTGCATTGATGATTAAAAACATGCAAAACAAACTACCTTTAAACTGTCTGATATTAAATATAAAAATTGATATACACATTTCAAAAGCCCAGATATCTATACAACACTGAGCAAAAGGAGGTACAGATGAGAAAGAATAAAAACAGTTACAGTACGCCTTTGTATAAAAATGGGCTTTGAGGAGCGACTTAACAGATAAAAGTGAATTCAGACAACAGACCTTGGATAGAACACTTGAAAATATGTTTTTAAAAAGGGATTTAAAAGAGGAAGAGAAGCTGAACCAGAACCAGACTGACATCCTCAGGGAGCATTTGAGGTCAAGGATGCAGTTCTTGATTGTGTTAATATGACAAAAATCATTGGGGTTGAAAGAGAGGTATAGCAGGGTGTCATCTGCATAAGAATGAAAGCTCACATTATTCCTGTGGAAGCAGGTTTTTTTATCCGTTAGTTGCACCTTTTACTGTGTCTCTGACATTACTGTGAACTCAAGGACTATTTTTCAGCTCTTCAGCATTTTTCAACTGAAGAGAGAAGTACTTAATTTCTTTTTAACATTCAGTCCTCCCACAAGGCAAAAATGACCCATCTTCAAACATTGAATAGTCCGAGTCAGAGGCTCGTCAGATTAACACTTGACCTGACAAAAATCTGTGGCACATTAAAAGTTAAATGGTTCATTGGTCACTGCACCAGATACTGGGGCAAAGTGTCTATCAATCTCATGACTGTGGACAGAGCGTCTGTCCTGAGCTTTGAGACATCCTGCCATGTTCCTATTGTTGGCGTGAAGTCTCTTCTTGCGTCCTCATTAGAGGCAGATAAAGGTCACTGGAAACAAGGAGACAAACTTTCATCATCCACCTGTTGTGACCTGCTGCTCTGAGTTTATGTCGAGTGAACAGATAGCGTCACTCAGTTTGATTGTGAGCACTACAAACCCAGGTTTTCATTGAGCAGCTCACTTGTGATAGAAAGTGACAGAAGCAGTGATTTTACTCCCACCGAATTTGTCCAAAAATCCACTTTAAAATGAGAGAATAAGGGATTCATGTCTGCGTGAGTTTCCTCCCACAGTTTAATGACAGGCAGGTCAGGTGGACTGGAAACTCTAAATCGCCCACAGGCTGCCCCACCTCTCACCCAGTGCATGCTGGGAAGGACTCCAGCCCCTGTTTACCCTGTGGAGAATAAGAGGGTACAGAGAATAAATGAACAGACTTTGTTAACAACGTTGTCCACCGCCCTCGAGGCGACTCGTTGTTACACATGGAGCGCTTGTTATTGTTGTGTGTTATTTGTTTCACAGTTCAATTAATTTAATCAACAGAACTGTCCAACATCATTTGTTCTCCTTAACATTGTAGTTACTCTCACACACATGCGAGGCAGTTATGGATCGCTCGTCCCTCCTCAGTCTGTCGGTCTTTTTTGGAGAAATAATGATTTTCTAGCTCCAGTAATTGCAAAGATGGCGGAGGGAGATAAACCCAGATGCAGATTTACACAGATGCTCAGTCCTTGTTTCTCTACAGTCTAAAGGTTATAGAAGCAGTTCTTCTCATTTGTTGACATTTCATGCCATCAAGACTGAAAATGAGAAACGTGAAAGAGGTACTTCAATTTTAATGGAAATGTAATATCTCATATCTCATGTTTAATCCAATAATGCAAGTCTCATGTGAATTTCTAATGTAAATTTGATAATATCATCTTTTTAGCCTGTTAAAATGGCTTTTTAAAATGTATTTATTTTTTACTATTTTACTGCTTCTATCCCCTGTGCTGCTGTACTTTGTGAATTTCCCCACTGTGGGATGAATACAGGTTTATCTTATCTTAAATTTCATGATTCTAAATTTCAGACTAACATATTGAAGTATGCTGAGAACAGATGTTTTCTGAAGAACAAGTTGCAACATCTGGACAAATTCACACTGCACTCTGCTTCCTAATTCCTAATCTTCCAACCAATAATTTCCAGCTGACAGTCACCAAAATGTGGTTAAAATGTTGTTGGACATTTCTGTACTGCAGCTTCTTCTTACTTATCAGCTGCTGTGGACAGAACACCACTGTGGACTCAACCTGCAACAAGATCCAATTTGTGAACATATCAGTCTACTCCTAGAATACACAGCAATACAGTGTGAGTGTTATCTTTGTGGAGATATTCCAAGATTTATTTGCTTGTGAACTCAGCAATCAGTTCTGATCAGGTATCGGTGTAAATAAAGTCCTGGCTCTATTTCTATATGTTAGACAGTATCTTCCCCAAGGATGCAAGTAACACAAAGTGAAAATAAAGCCTTTTTGAGTGGCTACATGAAATATTCTACAACCCCAACTCCAATAAGTTAGGACACTATGTAAATAAAAGCAGAAAATCAAACTGTGTTCACAAAGTGTTGAACCTCTCTCCATCCTCGCTTGTGAATAACTGAGTCTTTCAGGATGAACCTTTCATACCCAATCATGATCCTATCACCTGTTACCAATGAACCTGTTTACTGTCCCAACTTGTTTGAAACATGTTGCTGCCATCAAATTCAGAATAAGCAGATATTTGCAGAAATCAATGAAGTAAATGAGGTCAAATATTAAATATATTGTCCTTGTACTGTTTTCTATTAGTTAGTGGTTAATTAGCAGAAGTTATTTCAATAAAGATTAGTAAATTATCACATTCTGTTTTCTCAACTTTTTGGAATCAGAGTTGAACAGTTGTAAAGTGAAGTTGCACCAGGATGTACAGTTTGAGGCCCTACATCCTGCTGTTTGATACCTACCAAATTAAACTGAATCTCAAACTTGCGTTCACCCTGAATCCTTCCTTTCTTGCAGTCACTGATGGTCGGTGGTGGAGCTTAGAACAGTACATCCGCTCATCTTTCATTTCTGGAATTAAAACCAAGCGGCAACCTCCGGCGCTGAAAAATGAAGCCAATGCTGAAGTGCAAAAAAGCTGCAGTTCCTCGAATAACCGCTAGAGCAGGCCGCAGAAGGGAGTCAATTACATCTGAGCCCCATGTTAAAATGTCCGATTTTACAACAGAAAAAAACATATTTACAGCCTGGTTCAAAACATGGCTCTAGTCTCATAAGCTGTTTTTCTACTCTATGACAACTCTGGGGGGGGCGAATTTTTTTATAAGGCGTTCGTTTAAAATATACAGCATACATCATTATGCACAATTCATAGCTGTCAATCTAAGTGGCGCCACTTTGATTGACAACTAGCCACTGACGGTCTAAAGGGCGTCACCCCGGCTAATTCTAGTCACTGAGTTTGGGAAAGAGATCATCGTGGGGTTAGCCGGCTAGCAACGATATTTAGCATTTAACCTAGCTGGTTAGCCGTAGCTAGTTTGATTATTTCGAATAAAGTGGCTTTTTTCAGCCAATAGCGTTCATTCGACCCGCCTCAGCTCCGCCCTCGCTCCACCTCTTTGTCCATATTTGGAGTAACCGGAGGTAGGCTACCAAGATGGCTACGCACTACGATTTGCTTCATTTTTGCTCTTCAGAAACCTATGGGTGACGTCACGGACACTACGTCCATATTTTATACAGTCTATGTTTAAAACATGATACAAAGCAGCTCAGGATGAAGTCACGGTTCAGCTCCCGTCTGTCTGCAGCAGAGCAGACGGAGGACGCTGAGCACTGTGGTCACACAGGTATCATGAAAGTCGTGAACACTGGTAAAACAGGAAAGATATTTTTGTAAGTTCATTAAACGCTGATTGAACCACACGAGCAGCATATTAATATTCCACTGAGATCTGTTCTGTTTGTGGCGTTACCAAGAGCCTCATTATATGATCCTCATGCTGATGACTTCATTACCCAAATCCACCAGCCAGAAAAATGAAAAAATCAGATGCATCACTTGGGCTTATTAAGTGGAAGCAGGCTTTTCTTCTCGTATCCATCTGAGCCACCATGTAACTAAGTTGAACCAGCTGACCCACCTATTGGAACAAGGATTTTCATGAAGATAAAAACTTTTCAAGGTAATTTTCTGTCGCAGCAGGAACGAGCCAAACAATTACAGCCGGCTGCAAATTTCAGGCACATTACAAATTAATACAGAGCTGGGAGCTAAAGAGAAGCACAGAAGCGAGGATGCTGCAGTCGTCCTGCCAGCAGCTCGCGAACACACAGGGAAACCAACTGCCATGAATATTGTATTTCTGTGGATTTCCAGTGTGAGAGCCTGCGAGTGGGCGGCTCGCTCCACGGGGTCAGAACAGCATCGGGACACCACTGGCACCGGCTCGCGCTTTGGCAGGAATTCCTGGATGACACCAGGTTTCCTTGGACGCTTCACGTCTAAAAATAGATGCTTTATAATTACAGAGATGCTTCGTTCTCCGGCGTAACATATTGCTCATGGCTTATTAAAGCATAGCTCAGCTTATTGTTTCTTTTGAATGGGTCATTCACGGTGTGCTACATCGTCACTGTGCCTCATGAAGAGAGAATGAGGGGCGAATAGACGGGGTTTTCCATGACAAACCATCCAGGATGTGTGTGCAGCAGGAGGGAGAAACACTCCGTCACGACATCACCATCGCTTCATGATGGACGTTCAGAAATGAAACCAGTCCAATGTTGGCTTGTGCAGGTTCATCCTTTCATTTTAAAATCGCATAAACGCTAAATATGCATCTACCTACATCAACCAACTACTATCCAATGGATTGCTTTGAAATTTTTATGGTTCAAAAGGGTGAATCTTACAGGTTTTGGTGACGTTTCCTCTTGCACAACCATGAGGTTTATGATTTGAGTGAGACGACTCTACTTTCCCCAACTTGGTTGGGCTACATTAGTTGTTTTTACCGATGTTGTTTGTTAGCACACTGTATTATCCTTCCCTTTTAGATTTTTTATCGTTTGTCTTCTATATGTTTTTATGTTACATGTCTGTACTTACTGCAACACAAATTGCCCCACGGGGACACTAATAAAATATCTGAATCTGAATCTGAATCTGAAAAGACACAATACAGAACGAAACACTCCTTGACAACATCCCATAATAAGTATGACAGTGCAGAAAAAAACAAAGCCAAAAGAAGAAAAATAAGATAAATTTATATATATATATATATATATATATATATATATATATATATATATATATATA
>JBBMOC010000298.1:45124-56332 GCA_037975185.1 Centropyge bicolor
TTTCCCAAACTCAGTGACTAGAATTAGCCGGGGTGACGCCCTTTAGACCGTCAGTGGCTAGTTGTCAATCAAAGTGGCGCCACTTAGATTGACAGCTATGAATTGTGCATAATGATGTATGCTGTATATTTTAAATGAACGACTTATAAAAAAATTTGCCCCCTCCCCCCAGAGTTGTCATGGAGTAGAAAAACAGCTTATGAGACTAGAGCCATGTTTTGAACCAGGCTGTAAATATGTTTTTTTTTGTCGTAAAATCGGACATTTTAACATGGGGCTCAAATGTAATTGACTCCGCTTTTTTGCACTTCCATATTGGCTTCATTTTTCAGCGCCGGAGGTTGCCGCTTGATTCTGACCTGAGGAGCAGCCACCGAGACTAGAAATTAATTGGGGAGAGTCGACGCTGCAAACAGGAAGCTGCTGTGCTTCTCAGGCCTCTCTCCTGACCGGACGAATTCACAGGCAAAGATTACATCTAATTGATATAGATCAGGAATGAGCTGAGGATTCAACAGGTGTCAACAGGTCAGTCCCCAACAGGAGACACATCCACTGAGCTCTCTGCTAATTATAAGGTCTGGCATTATTGGAGTTTCACAGCAGTCATTATCTAAAAAAAACAAAGAGAAGATAAAAACTGAATATTTGTTTGATCCCATTGGACAGATAAACCGGCTCATTACACTGTTTCCAAAAGAGAATATCAGCGGCGGGAAGAAGGTTTCATCTCAGTTAGTGATCTACGCACAGTCTTCATTATAAAGCTGCATAAACCTGCTTCCTATGAATTAAGCTCATATGCAGCTAATTCCCATTTGTGTTGAGCAGGAAGAAGTGTGACGTTCAATGAATGCAATGAGAAGGAAGAACATTGCTCTTCACGCACAGATTACATTTGAATAGATTCTCGTCTTATGGCCTTCACCTTGTATCCCTTTCAGACTAGTGCCCACTTTAAAAATATAAGTGGCTCATTCAGACATCCGCGTGACGTCAGGTCATCTGCAACCTCTCGCCATTAAATCTGCAGAGAAGCAATCGGCGGGAGAGCCAGCACGTGGTCATGTGACTCACGGTCAACAGCGGATGTAAAAGTGCTTGCTATTTTTGTGCGTCCAGGCGCAGTGGGCAACGTCGAGTGGACTCTAATTCTAGATTAGAAACCGAAACAGCAGGTTTGTCAAGTTTTTGATTTCTCCACATGTTGAAGTGGTGAGCGTGGGGCTGGACCGGAAAGTAACCACACAGGCTTCAGAAACATTTTCCATTTTATTTATAGTACTAAAAAATAACTGTGATACAAGAACAACGCTGCTCCTATGTTCCATCTCCCTCATCATGAACAGGTGAGTCTGAGACATGTAGCTCGGCCTTCTCACATACGATCAAGTCAGCAGCCGTCAAATGCATAATGACGCTGCTTTTCTTATTCTAACGAAGTCTGTTTAGTCCACAGTCACACAAACGGACCAGTGGAACAACATTTATCATGCAATCATAATACTGCAGGTATAATGTTTACCATGTTCACCGTCTTGGTTCAGTGTCTGAGCATGCTCACTTGGGAAAGCTAGATTTGCAGGTATTCGCTCATAAATCATTGGACAAGCTGTAATTTTTGATCTGATGATGGTGCTGGAGGAAAAGTCAGGGGTTCACCAAAGATATTATGATTAAACTAGAAAAGCACTCGGAGAGCGCAGACCTCCGCCAAGCAGCACAGTTCCCCCAGCTTACTGTGACTTACACCCCAAAATATTAATCCTACCTTTGATCGATCTATTTCAATGGATTCCTAGACCATAAAAACATCGATATCATTTTTAGTTTAATAGTTATACCTGAAAATCGATATTTCCATAATGGCGGTTTTCCAGATCACCTCCAAAATTTAATCATTTGTTCCTTGTCCCACAAAGGACATTTCCTGAAAATTTCATCAAAATCTGTCCAAAATGTTTTGAGTTATGTTGCAAACAAACAAACAAACAGAAAAACAGACAAACAAACAAAAAGACAAACAAACAAGCAAACAAACAAACAGACAAACAAACAGACAAACAAACAAACAAACAGACAGACAGACAGACAGACAGACAAACAAACAAACAAACAGACAGACAGACAGACAGACAGACAGACAAACAAACGCCGGCAAAAACATACCTTCCTTGGCGGAGGTAATAAAAATGAATTTTAAGTAACATTAATGCATCTAATATTTGTCATATTTCAGTCTGGATCAAAGTTGTGGACTGATGACAAACATCCTTAGAACCACAACAGTACTATGGTGACAGAGTCAGTCATCAGCAAACTCATGGATTGATGTTATAAAAATCAGTTACTCTTTAGATGAGAAGCTGCTTTCGTCTGCCTCAACTCAAGGACCCATCATCATCATGAACGGACACTCAGGTGATAAATCTGCCGCCGTTATTATTGTAAACTGGAACACTGGATATGAAGCAACAGTCAGGGTGAATGAAAGGGTCAACTGTCGACACAGGGTCAGAGAGGCAGAATCCAGCAGCTCACTGTCGCCATGACGCATCAAAAGCACATCTCATGGTCGCGTCACTGAAACCAGAATAGATCCTCATGTGTTCGACTGTACTGGAAACAATGAGTAGTTCAGCTGTTAATTACGTCCCTTTGAAAATTTGCACCTTTGGCAATTAAGCTGCATTACATTACTCTCTTCATTATACATTACTAATTGTGTTGCAGGCTGTAATTGTGCACCTGCCTACGGTGCCACTTAGCAGCGGGTCGGCTGCGACTCGTCGCTCAGTGAACGGGGACAGCTCATTAACTTTAGGAAAATAGATAACGTGAAGGAATTAATTACTAGTTGCATGTGGGTTATTTATCCGCGCAGCCATCGGTGAAACGTGGTCATCGACCGAATATACCGCCCTGCTCGACCGAGGTGTCGCCTCCTCAGATAACAATATAATAGACGTGTGATTTGCAGTTTTAAATAACAACGTGAAGACAAGAGACGAGCAGAGGATGAAGTCTCTCAGGGGACGATCTAATCTGCTCGGAAACGCCGAACGAGTGCTTGGAGACGTTTATACAATCATCCAGCGAGGGGGGGGGGGGCGAAGCCTTAACCTCTGCTGAGATTTATTTGTCATTAAGGTGGGCAGAGGATGATGAACAGGTCCACAGAGACGGTAGCTAATCTCTGGAAAGGTTGGCTCCGGAGCCAGGTCCCAGGTGGACAAATGGATGCACATCAGCTGGCGGTGAAGAGCGAGGACGAACTTCAGCCTCAGCGCTTTGTTCGACAGACTGGCGGCCATATTTATGGCAAACAGGAACATGTGACCGCGGCCGGATATTTGCCTCGTCATGTTAATGTGAAACTAGAAAGGTCCTTGTCAGGTCACTGTTGTGTTTCTTATCCTTATCTTGTATGTGTTAGTCCGGAAATCCACTTTGGTGATAAAAATTAAATCCACAGGAGACAGAAGTTTTGGAGCAATGAAGACTTTATGCCGACATAAAGGAGCGCTGTTCAAAAATGAATACAGGTCACATCCGAAGAGCACTGAGGCAAAACAGCCTGTGCAACAGGTTATATACTCCTAGTTTTCCACGCCTTTGAACAAACCCCTAGATAGTTCATAGGATAAGACACTTCACATTATCATATCACCTTTCAATTCACTGGTTTGTTACCTTACACCATTAATCAGCATTTTTTAATATTCATATAGAGGATTGTCTTCGTTCTTGCTGGAGTTCTGGTAATTTTCCATTGGGGGCTTTCCCTTTTTCCTTGTCCTACTACTACGCACTTTTATTTTCTTACCATTACTTGTTACATTTTCCAAAATAATAAAAGGATTATTTCAATTTGAGTAAATATGCCTGTGCTCACCCTGACTACATTATGAGTGATTTCAAACACACACAAGATTATATTTGTCACGCAAGTTCATTCCAGTATATGTTCCCTCTTATTCACATTTCAGTTATTAAATGATCCAGTCACTTTAATAATTCCCTTGATTCTGAACAAACATAAGTCATAGAACACAAGACAACCTATCAGTCTAGTCTCACTTCTAATATTACTTTTAAATTCAAAGATATATGTTTCAGCACTCCTTTATTGCATTATTGCATTTCTTAACCATAATCAAATTTGAATCAGAACATATTGATTTGAGTAAATATAATTATAATCATGAAATCGGTCGCATTCTAAAAAATTACACTACATCACATCAGCCTGTCAGTCAAAGAAGGTGAGTTTGAGCAAAAACAGGAAGTAAGAAAGTAGGTTAAAGGATAAAAAGTGTTTCTCACCTCTCTCTCTTTTCGTCTATGTGAACTGTTTAACAAGTGAGAAAAGATCATTGCAGATGCAGATTGGTTGTCCTCACCAAGGGTAACTCTCCCTGTTTACAAAGGACTGAAATATTTAACGAGCTGATTAGACTTCCACTTTTGTGAAGCATCAAACCAATCAATGACTCTGACCTCTGCCGGCCGCCGTGTTACCCTGAGTGGGCGGGATCTTCCCACCACAGCCTCTCCTGAATGGATCCTCACTCAGGAAGATAATCCCGCTTTGATTTTCAATAACTCCTCATCACAATTCACAAAAAAGGTGCAGGTGTTACCCACACTGCGTATTAGAGCTGGCCGGTCAGGGCCGGAGTGAAGATGGACTTTTCCTCTCTGAATGCTAAATACAACAACCTGGTTAAAGCCACAATCATAATAATGAGGAAACACTTTGCTGATTTATAAAGTATATGAACTATAAACCAAAATGATGAAATGGATCAAAAATGATCAACTTAATATTCAATGCGGTGACCTATGAAGAAAACTTCATTCATTTCAACAGATCAAATGATCACAATACAACAGCACTGAAAGTTAATATATAATATATTTTATGTGTAAGTGTGGAGGCTCATTTATACCAGGAAAATAAATACTATAAAAATTTAAATTCTTTTTTTTTTTTTTTTTTTTTTTTTTTTTAACCTGTTCTGTTCTCAACTTGAGCAAATAGTGCGATGTTCTAGATGCCCAGTCGTGCCACACAGTTTTGATCTGCTACAGGGAAGTCTGAGATACTTCTCCCATAGTATGATTTATATTTTTATTTTTGGTTTGTGTGATGACCGGACCAGAACAGGAGGGAAAAGGACAGAGATAAAGAATAAAGAGAGGGGGATGTGAGGACAGAAGACAAGAGACAAGAGAGAACATAACAACAGCAACAATAACAACAATCAACAAAAGAACAGCAACAGATGACAAAACAGTTTGTAAATTCTCAGTAAAATACCTACCGAGGAAAAAAAAAAATTTAAATTCTGACATACAGATTCACTATCACCAGCAACAAAGTCAAATATATTAGACAAGTCTGAATTTTCATTGTGTTTATTAACTCAAAATATCGACACTGGAAGTAAAGAATTCACTGTTGCATCATTCTCACTCGGTATCTCAAACATGTGACTTCCTGTGACTATATTTACTTTTACCACAACTTTTAAACTGTTTCCCTTTTCCTGGGCTTAATGCATAAAAATAAAGTGTGTCATTCAATGATACTTTATTTCTCTTAAACACTCTGAGCGAGGTAGAGCTTCATCATCTTCCTCTACCAGGACTCGTTCCTCCTGAGTAACTTCTCTCCTCCGCTGCACATTTTTGTCCAGTCATTAATCACATAAACTAGCAGGAACTCCCGATGACATAACCACATGTGGGAAAGTCTCGGCCTATTCCTGGTCGGCGTCTGCGTGTTCTGAGCCGCCGCATAATGACTAATGGCATAAAGGCTTCAACTTCTCCTCTCACTGTCCGGGCTCATTACGAGAAGAAATGCCAAGGGCTCTGAAATATTCAGAACGCAGAACAGATCACCTCCCTGCGGCTGACTGTACCGCGGCCCGGTCATCTGTCACCCGGTAAGCAGCCAGACACCAAAGCTAGTTTAAGGACAGCTCTTTAATGAATGTGTGGGAAAATGGCCGCAGTTCAGGCTGCATCGAGACGGGAACTCAAAACTTGGCGTGTTTTCATCTGCATGTTTTTAAAAGAACAGATGAGGTAAATCTGACACATTCTCACAGAGGTACAGGAAGAATATCTTGTTGTTTTGGTGTGAAGTATTGTTAATATTTAGTGATTATAGTCATAATTATAAATACTGTAGAAGTCATGACTTCATCAAACAGCAGAGAAATGTTGAGTCTTTCCTGTTATTTCACAAACAGCAATGAGTTCGGACACATGATGCTACTTCAGTTGATTTAAATTTTGTTTTCTCAGCAGTTTTATTTAGACTTAGTCGAAATTTACAATGTTAGTTTTTAATCATATTTAGTCAACCTCATCCAATTTTTTTTGTAAAGTTTTAGTCTTATCAAAGAAAACTGTAAATATTTATTTTTGACAATTTGTGCAAGCAAAGCAGCAGGAACACAAGACATCGATGATTTCTTAACACGAAAAATGAAAATGCACAAAAGTCTTACAGGATGGTGAAGCAGACAAAGGTCAGATCCAGGGCTGACAGTCCAGACAGGCAAAAACACCAGACAAGAATCTGAAGTCCACAAACAGGTGAGGTCCAGACAAACAAAGCAATAATCTAACTTGGGTTAAACATGAGTAATGAAACATAAGTAAGTTTAAAAACAACAAAGACGACACCTGGAGGGGAGGATCACAGGTGAAAACAATCAGCAATCCCAAAGGTGGGAACCACAACTAGACAGGAAGTAAAGTGAATCAACACACCTGAGGACATAGATTTTCAACATAAAACAGGAAATAACTAAACCAAAACCCCAAAGCTTTGACGTCAGTGAACTCTCAGTCGATCAGTATTCGATCGAGTCAGTATTCAAACTTAATTCTCATTTTCCTTATCTGATAAATAACTTTGAATTGAATAAATGAAAATGCAGCTTTGCACAAAGTTTCCGGTCTATTGATTGGTCGAATAATTTGGCCACAGAACAATCAGTCCGGTCATGTTATCCACTGGGTTTCGACCTGCTCTTTCTCCGCTGTGAAAGCACGAGGCTGCCCATTAAAAAGGTTTTTATATTCACCTCATTGGTAGGAATCAATGAAAGAAAGCTATCGGCTAATATTTCTCCTCCGAGTTCTTCGGGTCAAGACGAGCCTATAAAACATAATGTGGTCGATTTCAGCTGATTTATTTGGCTTTTTGAGTTTGGTTAGAAATGCATTTTTACCACAGACCTGATAATGTAGCCAACAGCTGAACATTCCTCAATGATCCAGTTATTCTATAGTTCTGTGGACTGAGCAGGACAGAACGTCATCAAACAGACTAAAGTCATCAATATCTCCTCTTTTAGATGAGGTTCAATAAAGTTTCACCTACAGGAGTAATGATTTTAGTTTTGATCGATATGGAGTCATGAGCATTAAACCACCAATAAAATACTAACCAACCTAATAATAATAACCAGTAAAAACTATAAAAATATATAAATACATTGAATGAAAATTGTTGAAAAAATAGTCAGCTGATCACAGTGAAGTCATGAGAACTGGAACTAAAGAAAGTTAACTCACCACAGGTCCAGTTTAATGAGCACATGAGTAACTCTCTGATGGACTTTGAGAAAATCCCATTATAAATAACAGCTGTGTTTTTTCCTCTCTCCATTGTGCATAATGTCAAGACAGAGGCAGTTAAAAGCTGACACCATCACAGTAATATAATAGGCTTTCAAAGCAGTATGGCATAACAGAAGAAGCACATATCAGGCTGAGAACGGAAAACAGGAATGTGCTGTTTCAAATGTCACCTTTCTCACAGAGAAATGAGCGAGGCTTTTTGTTTAGACCATCACCTAGAAATTAAGTTGGATACAAAAGATGCTGTCAGGATCTGTCAGACGCGGCTCAGCTGATTGACTGATGTGGCTCACGCGTCGTACGTTCACTTCGCAGTAATTAGTCAGAGCCGCGTGTCTCAATGTCAGAGAAAGAACGGGAAAAACAAGTGTATGAAAAAGAGTTTTGTTCCTGAAATGTTGTGTGCCAAGATTGAAATTTACAAGGACTGTTGAAGGAATGAAGTCGTGCTTTAGCCTGTTTCTTCTTCCTTCCAAGTTTCCTCAATGTTTGCATTGCACAACTGGCATCGATAAAAGGAACTGATCATAGCTCAGAGATAAATGATGCCGATGGATCAAACAATCTGGACCCAGTTCTGGTTCTCTGCTCCCATCCTTTCACCCAAGCTGCCAAATTCAATTCCATCCAGTTTCATGTCATAAGAAAGGTTTGGCTTTTGATGCCACATGTTTTTTAACTTGTTGATTATTTCAGCAGAATTTGATGGAAACTTAGGCCGAGGAACGAAGCATGTGATATAGGAGGGTTTAGTTTTTATTAGGGATGAGCCAGATACTCGTTTCAGACCAGTATCCATTACGGATAAAGCCTTTTGGACGAATACGATTATGATACGAGTAAAATCCGTCAATATCTGTGTTCATGCTGAAGGAAAATCCTCATTGTGTAACTGACTGTCTTCGCGCTCTATGATTGGCCAGTCACACACAGCGCCCGCCCCTCCCTACACAGAGACATCTGTGCACGTCTCTCCCAATATACGCGCGGTGCTGACAGAGCTGAAAACGACTCACGTCGCGTCGGTCAACGCCTCCGCTCAGGTCGGATTTTTTTTTTTTTACCGTCTGCTTGCTCTTAGTTTGGCTGGTGATATGAAGTCAATTGAAAAACCTTGCTCGTACTGAACGCGGTGCTTTTGAGACACAGTGAACAAGGCTGACATATTATTTGTTATATGTTTCATGTTTGTCACTGGATGTTTGCATGAATCATGAAGTTCACACAGATCATTAAAAATAAACAGTCTTACAGACCATTTACACACATACACACATATAGCTGAACACACAAAGTAGCCTATATTAATATTTTTATTGCATGTGGCTGCATGCAGTATCTGACACTTTCTCTCTGCAGTTCATGAAAATAATATTATAAATATTATTGAGATATACTGTATATAGGCTTTGAATACAGTAGATTAGCAACTTCTGATCAATCCATATCAATTTCAGACTTAAAATAATGTACAGTTTAAGCCCCACCCATTTCTGCACTCACTTCCGGTTTAGGCACCGCCCACTCCGAGTACAGATACAGATACAGATAATGTAGATGGTTAAACAGATACAGATACAGATAGTGGTGTACTCGCTCATTCCTAGTTTTTATCAAACTACTAGCTCCATCATGCTCAATCATGTGCCACTGTAAAGCACTTAATTAAGTTTTTACTTGTACTAATATCTTCTACTGCAGCTACTTCACATTAAAAGCATCCAAACTATGAAACACACAACACAGGAAATGCAATATATCCATCTCCAAGTGTTGAAGTCCTCCATACCACCTCTGACCCCGCCCCCCAGCTCTGAAAGCAGCAGCATGCACACCTGCTCAGGCTTGATGCAATCATCAACAGGTGGAGCCATTTCCCTCTGATCAAGCCTTCTATAAAGAGTCTGATAGCCACATGCTCTGTTTGCCTCCAACTGCCAAGACCTGCATCCATTTGTTTCTTCAAGTGTGTCTAATAAACACGACATGGCAAACAAAGGGTGAAACCTGGCAAAATAAAACCCTTGAACTGATTTGCCTTCTCCCATTTTTGGTGCCTCATGTCCAATATGTGATGTCCCTTAAGTCCAGCCCCCCTTTGTTTGGTCAAACCTAGAACAGTAAGGTTCAAGGTCACTCATCAAAAATGCATTTAAGAGTCATACTGAGCCACAGGTGAGAGGCTGCACACCTGTCCAAGACAAACAAACCAACCTCTGTCAGTGTGAATGTCCAGTGTTTGTGAAGAGCTTGTGTGCAGATGTAAAGTTTCTCTGGCTGCCAAATTTTGTTTTGCATATTAACCATTATTTCTCCTTTCAAAAGCAGCTCTAGGATATGACACAACATTCAGTTCGGTGTGGCCTGAATCTCAACATAAACCAGAGGAAGCATCGCTTTACATTCAAGTCATGTGCTGGAAATGAACTCTGTTGTTTAACTGTGGGCCGTTACAAGCTTTAAAAAGTCACATTCATTAAGGCTCCGGAGGACAAGGTCAAACGACTTTAGTGCACCATCTGCCATCAAAGGGCCAGTATCACAACAAATGACTGTCTAATTTACTTATCTGTGGTTTGTGGTCAGGGGAATTGAAAAAAAGGAAGCTAATTGCCGACATCCTATTTATCACTGCTCTTTGAAATTATCCATACAAGTTAATTTAGTCAGCTTTGGCTCGGCAACAAGGGAGGAATACAGATCTGTGATACACAAAAGAATAATCATTTTACTGTGTGTGTGTGTGTGTGTGTGTGTGTGTGTGTGTGTGAGGGGAATAAAGTGAGAGAAAACAGAGGAGCTGGTCGTCTCTGGAGTCGCTCAGTGAAAAGGTCACTGTGTTTATAACTCAGACGTCTAGTTGCTACATCCAGCATTTGACAGCTGAACAGATCAGGATGCACAACATCCACAAACGGCGAATTTCCTCTGTTCATGATTCTCTGGTTTACCGGATGACAACGCACATCACTCCCTCTAAATTCTGCAAAACAAACTCATTGCCCTGTAAACACACGATGCAGTTTCTATGATTCATGTTTTTTATTTTTTTGCTCTCAAGGTTTCATTTCTGGCAACAGCATATTGTTGTTTTCAGTAAAAACCCACCATGCACTTCCTGCTCAGCACCAAACAACAGACAGACAAAGTTAGCAGCCTGCCAGTCTTGGAACCCATCAGCTGTAGTCCGACAAGGGCAAAGGCCAATGTTGGTGCAGCCAGCAGAAATCTGGATAATGGATGATGGATATCTGGACCAGGACAATGTCTTCTGCTTCTCTTCTCGAGACCAGACCAATATAATCCAATGAGCAACTTGGGACCAAGCGGCAACCTCCGGCGCTGAAAAATGAAGCCAATGCGGAAGTGCAAAAAAAGCTGCAGTTCCTTGAATAACCACTAGAGCAGGCTGCAGAAGGGACTCAATTACATTTGAGCCCCATGTTAAAATGTCCGATTTTACCACAGAAAAAAAATATTTACAGCCTGGTTCAAAACATGGCTCTAGTCTCATAAGCTGTTTTTCTACTCCATGACAACTCT
>JBBMOC010000298.1:75811-131207 GCA_037975185.1 Centropyge bicolor
GAAAAAAAAAAAAAAAAAAAATTTCTTCTCACAACATCTTTGGATGGCACACACTGTAATAACACAGAGCTGAATAATAGGGTGGAAGCGGGGGCTTAACGTCCCTGCTACTGTACTGGTGTCGCAAGGGGGGAAATAGCTGAGTGATTTAAGATGACGGAGGGATTAAGCCACATGAATTCGGAGGTGTAGATGGTCGTGTGTATGATAGAGGTTATCTTTAATCCGAGGCCTGCTCGTCCGTGGTCAGGTGGCGGTTCGCCCTCGCCGTACCTCGGCTGGTGTAGATGTCCTCCGTCCCTGCCGTCTGACCAATCAGGTGGTACTGGTTGAGCCGAGAGCCTTCCTCCGCCACCACCACAGACTTGGCTGCTCCCTGGGTCCACGTGTAGACCACCTCCGACACCGGATACGCATCTGAAACAGACCAGACAGAAAGATGTTCAAACTCGATTTTTGCATCTGTTGCAAATGGAATATTCCTGAAAAGCAGTTTTACATGTTAAATAAATGCAGCTTTGTTTCAGTTATATATTCAAAAATTAGAGGATCAGCCAAAACATTCACAGTTTCCAGCAACTAAAATGTTAGAATTTGACTCTTTTCATTGTCATATATGAATATAAACTACATATTTTGGGTTTTTTACTTTGGAGCAAGCAAGCAAAACTTTATGTATATGATACATTTCATAAAAGGGGAGATACAATGTGCTGATATATACGATGTATATCAGCACATATAAAGAGAGAATAGAATCAGTTAATCAAGAAAATAATCTTCAGATTAATCAATACTATCAATACTATCAATACTATCAATATATACTATATACTATACCATAATAATCATTAGCAACAGCAAATAACTTGGCACCAGTGCTTTACAATTTTTCTGTTTAAATGTGTCTATGTCACTATATTATATATTATATATATAACATTATCTGTTTTAACGGTAACATGAAAGAGATTCATTCTATATCTGGAACAAATATTCTAGTGACAAGTTCCATATCTTGACAAGCTCCACGATCAGCTGAGTAAGAGGACTTTCCACTTATGATATTACAGCAAATGTTACTATGAATTAAATTCTTCTTAAAGTTTATAACACTGCACGTCTTGCTGATCTCTTTTAGAAGGTTTTTCAGATACTGATCCAGGGTCTGTGAGATCAGTAGATCAATAAATCAACTGTCACCTACAGTAAAATGAAATAAGGACATTAATGGCGTCAGTTCAAATTAGAATCTTTAACTATTCCTGAACCAAAAACAGCTCATCCTGAAGCAGACATGAGACCAGGTGATGGGGTTTTAAATGCAGGGTTGTTGGTTTAATTCCCAGCTCCTCCTGTGAACCTGCTGAGGCTCTTTCAGCAGGACACTGACCCAAACTGCTCCTGATGTGTGTGGGGTCAAACTCAAAGTCACCATGGATCAAGCCCTCTGCCAGTGAATGTAACGTGATGTAATGTGGCGGATCAAAACAAAAATCACCAGATCATTTCCTGAACAGCATGAGACTGAAAAAGCTCCGAAAGTCGCATGTCTCATATATTATTCTCATGTCCTCTGCCAGCTTTTGTTGTTACTTCCTGTCGAGCAGAGACGAGTTTGATGAACGACATTTTACCTGATTACAGTTATGTAAGAGTTACGTTTCGGTCAGGCTGGTTCTCAGGTACAGGTGCTCATATTTAGCTCCCACTGTGAACTTTGATGTCATAAAAATCCTGACACGGACTCACAGTTAAGCAGTTAAACCCACGTAGTTCAGTTATTTTTGCCGCCCAGGACGGTGAAGAGATCAGAGACGCTCGGTCGTCTACGGCAGGAATTTGTAGCTAACACTCACTTGTGAACGCCTGAGTCACGTCATGATGCTATCACCTGTTACCAATGATCCTGTTTACCTGTGGAAGGATCCAAACAGGTGTTTTTGGATCAGTCCACAACTTTCTCAGTCTTTTCTTTAAAACATGTCGCTGCCATCAAATTCAGCTGATATTTACAAAAATCAATCTGATGATCAACATTAAATATATTGACTTGTCCTGTTTACAAGGATTATTTATGTTTATCTTTTTTGGAATCAGGATTTTGCCGAAAGTCCTGATTTTCCAGTTGTTCACACTATAACACTATAAACAGTTGACATGTTGGTGTTTCAGTGTTTGTCGGTTTTAAGGTGTTTCCAGTTAAGAAACCTGGCGGCCGTGATACAACACTTGACCTTTCACCCACTTTGCTTCATCACACAGAGATTAACTTGGTGTCACTGCTGAGAGCTCCTGTTTGGATCTGGTTTAATCACGTTGAGTATCACAATACACAGATGTCACTAATGGTTTTGATGTGTTGTTGTGTGTGAACGTTGGCACAGTTTGACAGGTTGACGGTTCTGGATTTGCTGGTGTTTGACCTTTTAGCTTCTGAATCAGTGTTTCAGCGGGTTGTTGTGTGTGAAGCACGGCTGACAGTAAACCTGATTCTGTTGATCTTCTTCATATTTCAAACACAGTCTGATGTTCATACAAGCTCATTTTGAAAACAGGAACAGTACAAAATACAAAACCCTCGCTCGCTCATACTGTAGAACAAACCACACACATACTGTAGATGCACTAAATCTGTGTGTGTGTGTGTGTGTGTGTGAGTGTCAATCGTGCTGCAGTGTCCAATCTAACAGTATTGCACTAATCCAGCAACTGTGGTGTTAGAAGACTTCACAGCAATTTAGATTGACCCCAGTCAGCCAGTCTGTGGATTATGGTCTCAAACAAGACTCTGCATTGTCTCAAACCAGTCTTTGTAGCTGAATTTGTCCTTTTCTTTCACACATTACTTTCACATTTCTTGAGCAAAGCATGGGGGGAAAATATCACTGTCAGTTAGCTTCTTGATGTTTTTGAGTGGTTTGGAGAGGTTTGAATGCAGATGAAGACACTTTGTACATGAAGATAACAGATGTATTATGTAATTGTTCAGCCATTCGTTTCTTTAAAGTAACATATGAAAAATGAACTTAAAGCCAGTGTGATCAAAGTGAGGGTTGGATAGATCTGGTCACTTGTTTCTGCTCTGGACAAGCTGCAGAAGAGAAGTTTGTGTTTTTTGATTTATTTAAAATCGTCTATTTGGAATTAAAGAAAGGAATCAGTTCAGCAATGAAGCCAGAACCTAAAGATTTTAAAGTTTAACATACTGTTGAACACTAACAAGACTTTCTTAGGACTTGTTTCTTGAAATTTAGTCCAGAATGAAAAACAACTACAAACCTCTGACTGTTGATACAGATATTAAATGTCAGACCTTTTATACTTTGGCTTTATATGGATTAAACACATAAGATGTGACATGTTAGTTATTGAGTTTTAAAAGTGATGGTAGGTGGATTTTGTTAACAGATCCAGGCTGTTTCAATATTAACCAACCTGCTGCTGCTGAGTCTCATTTCACATTTAGCAAATAGACCTGAGAGCATGAATGTGAAAAGTGTATTTCCCAAAATGTGACTCTACTCTTTTAATATAATAAGAAAGTAAATTGGGCTGTTTATGCAGAATCACTCATTTGTCCCTATTCTTCCATTCATCACTTTCTGAGTCTGTTTACGACACCACTCTGTCATCTTATGGAATAAATTTAATCTAATGTCAGAACAATGTTTAAAAAAGAGTTTCAGTCTTAAAACAACGCTCACAGGCCCATATGAAACACATATGAAACACTGAAGAGATGAAGGACAAAATCTTTTTCATCCCATTCAAACATGTGTTAGAAACTGTATGTGAAGTTAATGTGACACTTCAGCAGAGTTAGTCTCTTTCAAGGCCACAGTCATTTTCTTATTGCAGAAAACTCACTCCCTTTGTTTCTGTGCTGAGCTGCACTTCATTGAATTTTGTACTAAACTATATAGAAGATATTCACTTGACGGCTGAAGCCTCATATTCACTCCAGACAAACTCTAGATTTAATTCTTATGAATAATTATTGTGGATTTTGTTCCCCATCGTTTACATTGAAAGCACATTAGGGCTGAATCTCTTACTGGTCAGTACAGACAGGAGCAGTGATTGTGAATTTCTCCACTGTGGGATGAATCTTATCTTATCTTATCTTATCTTATGATCATATGTGCATCTGTCTACAGTTTGTGTGCATCTGTTTATAATGTTTGCACTTACTACATAATACAACAATGAGCCACAGTTTAGTGCTTCGGCATTGTGTTTTCAAAATTGGAATCAATGTAAAGTACTATTGACAATGAAGAAAACACATTGACAAATTAAAGTGTAAGTTAAAATAAGAGACACTCATTCATGTAAGAAGAAGGGGAACTGGATGAATGAAATGCAAATACTGGAGAGTGTGATGAACTTCCTCTGGCTTGAAACAAAATATGGCCACAGTAAAAAAAAAAAAAAAAGTTTCATTGATCAGCCTGCACCCACCTCTGGTTTCTAAAAGTAGACACATCTATTCTTCCTTAAATGAGGATTTCTGCACATTTACCCTCCAGAATAGTTGTACACTATGAATGCTGATCCTATTATGCTCAGTCACTGACATTTGGGGAGAATCCCTGAGTTTAATGCCTCCAGTCCTGACTACAGTAAGTTTTTATAGAGAGCGGCTGAAGCATCAAATGGGTCCAAATCTCTGATCCTCTGATTTAGAGCCACTCGGGACAAATTGGCTTACGAGCCCAAGTGAATGCAGGCACTTTGTGAATTTGCAGACTGGCAGCTTTTTTCCCTGGACTCTGACTTAAAACAAGTCTTCCTCCTGCTGTGAGCATGTTGGGTAATTTTCCTCTGCTCCCCTGCAGGCTGTGACAGAGCAGCTCTCAGTGGAAATGATGATGCATGTCTGTGCATTATCATCTGTCCGTCGTCAAGTGCAAAGATACATATGAGTAAAGAGAAATGTAGGAGTCCAGCATCATAAACACATCTGCAGACAGACAGTAATAAGAAGCAGGATGAGATCTTAATACAAACTAAATTATTACTGAGTCAGCAAATTGTCTGAAAATCTTTGTTTTCTTTTGCTCTGTATTTACATTTCATGTCCTTCACACAAGCTCCTCCTCTATTCATTTAGATATTACTTCAGCTATAAATTAGAAGGGCTGCAAGAACACAAAAACAACATTAGCATTTTACTATTATATGACCTGAATTAATTAAGGCTACAGCTACAGGAAGCTTAACGAGTGCTACACATATACGAAACCAACAGCCTACAGACGACCTTGGGTGGTGTTTTTTTTACAGTAAGAGAATTTAAATCACAGCTGCCTGAGTGTGTGTAAATAATAGAAACACATTTTGTGGTTATTGTATCTTTAAGTCTCATCATCAGTAAGAAAAGAAAGAAAGTATTTGTGATTCTGATTAAATGTAAATGTTCACTAAGAAGAACAAAACCTATTATAAATTTCAAGAAAATAACTGTTATGATAAAAAGCAAAGATAATAATGAGGTTTGGTTTATAATAGTTTAGCAGCTCACTCCTTTGTGTTGTGGTTCAGTTTCTTCTCCCGCTAACATTTTCTTTAATTTCTTTAATAGACATTTTCTGCCAATTCGCTTTGTTGCTAAACCACTCTCTTATTTGTTCAAATTTTTAGTTTAGTTCAGGATAAAAACTCAAAAGTACTGAACCAAGAAAAATAAAATAAAAAATCACAACAGGACAATTTTTCCTTTCGGTTTCTGCACAGACTAAATAAAAAATATGTTGTTAATAAGATCGTGAGTTTTAGAAGCTCAGGTCGGCTGATTTGGACAAGTGAAAAGACACTGACAGGAGTAAATGGGAATACACTCATGTCAGTGTTTTTACATTATTCAGATAGTTGTTATTAATCACACACTCCCTTTACGCTGAGCCAAAGTGAAACTGTTGACCGTCCCAGACTGTTTCGATCTTTAGTGAAAGACTCAGGAGGAGGAGGCTGCTGATGGTGGAGCCTGGTCCACGAGAGGTGATTAACACAAGAGCAAAGGACAGGTCTGCTGCAGCTCTGAAAGCCTTGAGCTCCTGGGCGAGTGCCGTCCATTAGGTCAAAGGATTAGCTCGGGTTAATGGAGCTGGAGAAAACAGGATACACAGCACGGCGGTAACTTTTACAGCTCCAGCCTCACATGGGCTCCACTTTTACTGCGGCACGAGGTTTTAAGATCAACAAAGATCTTCTTATTCTGAAGTTAGCATCTGATAGTTTTCAGTTCATCTTATTCACTCACTCACTCACTCATCTCTGTTGTAAGAGATAATTGTTTGACACAGCTCATAAAAGCAGTTTAAATGAAAAATATAAGGCATGAATGAGTGGACTTCTGAGAATATATGAATGTAATATGTGATCATATCAGTACTTTTGTTTGGCTCAATTACTTTGTGTGTTTCTCTGATATATTTGGATAATTACATTTATTTATTGTATTTATACATAATTGCATGTATAGTAATAGTAGTACTACTAGTAGTAGTAGTAGTTGTATAGTAGTTTTCAAGCGTACTTTTTTGCTTTGTGATTAACAGAAGCTGAAGTTTCCATCCAAATGCAGCTAAGATTTTAAACAGATTTCCAGAAAACCGATAAAAGAATATATGAATTAATGATAATTTACACCAAAGATTTCCATCATGATCTATTGGTTGAGTCTGTTTCTGTTGCATTTGGCCACATTTTGCTTTTATCAACAGACGAAATTTTAAACCTCAGTCACGTGAAAAAGCTTTTTCTTTTTAATTTCCTTACTGTGCAAATGAAAAATCTGCATAAAATCAGATGAATGACTCTGTTTTTTCTCCTGTTACGTGTGTGCGTGTGTGTGTGTGTGTGTGTGTGTGTGTGTACGCTCGCCCTCGCAGGGATAACCGAAGTTGCATTGAACTGACGTGTATTGAATTTAAGGAGGCTATCTCAGTCGGCTATAATCTCAGTTACACCAGGTGAAGACCTGTATTTAAACTTTGTGTAATTAATTGAGGGCAGGTTCTGACTGTCCAGGCTCCGGTGCCAGGTACGCGAGCCAACGCAGGCCCAGTTAGTTGCTCTGATTATCCCTGTCCCCGCTCTCAGCTGGGGGTTGAGGTGACCAGATCAGGTGTGGGAGTGGCCAAAGTGTGGCTCCGCCGCCCGGGCCCAGGGAGCCTGAGAGGAAGCTCTGTGTACGTCGGTGGCAGGGAAGACCTCAGGTGATAATCTTAAGCTGGCATGACCGGAGCTCCCCAGATATTTTTATGCTTCTAGAGCTGTGTGAGCAAAAGCTAACGAGCTTAGGAGTCATGATGAAGCCTGGACACGAGCCACGAGTATGTGCAAAGGGTAGGATTGGATTTTTAGAGGTTACCTTGGTGGGAAATGTAGGTTGTGTGTGTGTGTGTGTGTGGCTGTTTCCACTCTGTGTGTTTCAAATATTTCCCATTAAGTGTAGCAGAGGCAGTGAAGGATGCAGGAGAGCAGCCCTGACATGTTGATTAATGACTTCATCAGCAGCAGTGTGTCAGTGTCTACATGGCCATCTCCTCCACAACAATAGCTGTGCACCTGAGGGAGGCCGCCTGTCGAGCACACAGGTACAGCCGGCCCCTCATCCGCTGCATGGAGGAGGACCACTACATTCTGCCGCTTCGTATATTTTTAGATGTGAACATGTGTCGCCGCTGCCTCGGCTGCTGATGTGAAACTTTTGCACTGCACCTTTTCCTCCATTATTTAAAGCCACTGCTCAGTGTGTGCGTCTGCTCGTGGGCGTGTTTACTCACAGCTTCCGAATTTAAGGGGGCAAGCATGAGCGTCCATTGGGAAATCCTCCAGCTGCATGGGGCATTCTGCTGATATGGTCAGTCTGAAAGAGGAAGTCGTGCAAGTCAGAGGACAAATCATCATCGTCATCATCATCATCATCATCACATACTGTTAATATAAAAAAAATGCTCCATTTCATTTTGCATTCAGCCCTTAACCAATGAAAATCACAGTCTGTCTTCATCATGTAATTTTAAGCAAGCAACTGAGCCACTAGAGGGAGCCATCGTGACACATACTAAGGAAGAATGTGTGTCCAGAAATGAGCTTAAATATTATTTGAGAAAGAAATTGGGGATGACTTTGTGGAGTAAGGCTGCCACCTGTCTGTGGACTGGCACAAGCTTTATTGGAAACAAAACACATGAGCTCATCTTGTGGGTTTAATGCATGAACACCTCACACAAATTTATCTGCTGCTGCCCTCTGCTGGACAGACTGATAACAGTCAGAGCTGCTGAAATCAGAGTCAAATACTCAATACAAATACTCATGCTACAATACTGGGTATTACTCTGAGGTATTTATACTTTACTTGAGGGAGGGAAATTTTTCCTCTATTACATTATTTTACAGCTATAGTCAATAGTGACTTTGCAGATAAAGATTTAAAAAACAAAAACATACAACCATCTTTGAAAGTATGACGCATTGTTGTGGATTAAAAAGCCCTGAGCAAACTCCAGCCAGCAGATGGATCAGATGTTAGAAACCTGAACTGTGCAGCCAAATATTGTTCAAACCCACAGAGCTTCATTTCAAATTCAAGCTGTGAGACGAAAGTTTCCCAAGACACTGAATATGTCAAGCTGAATTTTGGGAAAATTTGTAGGAAATGATGCACAAGACATATTTCTTTTTGATGGATGGTGCAGCCAGAAAAAAAGTCTTGGGTTTAAACATTGTGCTCAGCTTTTATATGACACTGTCAGAAAGCTGGGATAAGATCATTTTTAACAAGGAGAAGCTAAAAGGGAAAACTTCAAATTGGTCTATATGAAGTAGCTTCACTCATAGCTTGACCCGCTATGACCTGACATAAATACACTAATGTATAAGCTGCCACTTTGAACAGGATGTTTTTGCATAATATGTCGATAAAACTTTTGCACTTCATTATAATTTGAGGTGTTCGGTTCAGTGTTTATTCTGGTGTTTGACCTTTGACCTCCACATCCAACACCTCTGATCAAACCTTATTCTATATTATACTAATAACTAGTGCAGAGATAAGATTGAGATTGGCGGCAGAGGATGGATGTCAGTATATTAAAGGCCATCTGCTGTCTCAGCTGTTTGAGTAAAAATATGCCCCACATCAACATGCACCAGCCTCGATGTGTGAACGCTGAACGAGAGGATGGAAGGAGGGAGAGAATAGAAATGCTGATGAGTCTGGAAGTCATCGCATTATACTGATCCCGGTATATTACAGAGCACAACATTATACTGTATAATAACCAGTGTTTGCTCACCGGCTCTGTGTCGTGTCCTACATCACTCTCTAGTGGACGATTATGCAAAGCTCAGCTGAGGAACTGAGATTGTGTGTGTGTGTGTGTGTGTGTGTGTGTGTGTGTGTGTGTGTGTGTGTGTGTGTGTGTGTGTCTGTGGGCTGAATACAAAGAACCTCTCTGCTATTTAGCTTTATTTCTAATTCAAGGACATTTTGCATGTCTCAGCCAGAGAGTATCAGAAACTGTGTTTGGTTCATCGATTAGTCGATCGAATGAAAATTAATTAACAATATTTTTAGAATTGATCATTGCTTCCTCTTTTCTTTTCTTTTTTCAAGATTCTCTGGTTCCAGCTTCTCAATTGAGAAAATTTAGCTTAATGTCTTTTGGTTTTTGACATTATGAAAAGGATGAATTGATTAATCAAGAAAATAATTGTCAGATAATCAATAATGAGAATAATGAATGTTTGAATTTGTTTGAAAATAGTGAAATTCCCCACTGTGTGACGAAAATTTTTTATCTTATCTTATCTTATCTTAATGGTTTTTACTTGAGCAAGTATCTTTTTTTAGCAACAACAAAAACAACTGTGATTATCTTTCAGTGTTTTCCTATATGAAAAAGTGTTTATTCAAGATGAATGACTAATAGGAAGTGTTATTATCACAGTGCAGAACGACAGGATGATCCTCAGCTCGTCCAGGTTTACACAGCTCTGACATTATTTCTGAGCACGACTAGTATCCACAAAGGGACTTTACAGTAAATGGGCAGAGCTGAGAGACTGTAATTAGTGAAGTCAAATATTCTGAGTTGTGGCTCCTTAATAAATCATAATGGCCAATAAGGACGGAGCAGAGCAGCAGAAGAATCAAATAAAACTACAAACTTAAATTAACTGTGTTATTTCACACAGATACGTGTAGAGTTTTAGATTCATAGGATTCATAATGTGATCTACTGTTCCTGAAACACACCGGCCGCTCTGCCTGGATCGAAACTCTGTCTTTCCACCCAGAGATTTTTTCATGGAAGACTAGCTGCACAGTACCGTGACCGGCCGATGGAGGAGAGTAATGCATGCATAAAATGTTTCTCTAATAACCTTGTTCCCAGAACACAAAAGCATTAATGGGCCATCGTGAAGCCATTTCTAATGGCTCGCGCTGTGAGCCGATGTACTGCAGATCTGAGGCAGTTCGAAAGTCAGTGGATCAATAGTCACTTCTGACACGCACCCACGTCCATTTCCTCCGACTTCCTCTGTTTGATTTATCGTCCTGATACGATGATGATGCTGACATGGAAGTGGATGTGAATGAGATCTTAATATTATTTTCTATTATAGTGTACTTTCAAATAGCAGCCATAAACCAAAGTACTAATGATGAATGGATGAAACTGCTTTGACCAGAAATAACGAATTATTGGTCGACTCTGAAGTGACTTTTAACTTTTAACAGAAAATGCAAACTGGATCTAATTCAACACATTTAAATCATGACTACAATACATGAAATGAATTGAGCGTTAGAGCAGGTCATGACAAAGTGCAGGTTCGTGCGCTGGGGCCACACAGTTATTGGTGGAGCAGTAAAAGACCGGCTCCCTTGTGTCAGAGCTGTGGGTCAAAGCAAACATTTGGAGTTCCTCTGACCTCCGGTTTACAGCACGAGGACAACATGATGACGCATCGATGCACCACTGAGACATGTAGTACGAGTGTGTGGGCTGTGTGAGTGCAGCGGGGGTCTTTAAAAGTATTAGAGGCTGATGGATGTTTTAGTCATCGCTGCTCTTCTAATTGGATTACACAACATCTGAACTGGTCGTCTCTCAGGATTCAAAGCTCCAGCTGGAGGAGAGGTGTCTGGTTGAAGGTGGCGGCGGAGCTCACCTCATGGTGTAGAGCAGGGTCCCGTCGTCCTTCAGCCGCAGCAGCTTGTTGGGCGTCGTCATGTTGTGCGCAATGGATTTCTTCCCGTTGAGGAAGAAGGTGTCCGGGGTCCAGATGTTACTGGCGAGGAGGTTGTTCAAGGGGAGCATCTCCATCGGGCCTTTGAAGCAAAGCCGCTCATCTTTCCAGCTCTGACGGAAGAAGACGTCGATGGTGTATTCCTACAGAACAATTCACAATAAAAACACACAGTAATTGATTAGTCCTAGAAATACTGCACATGTGTGTGGATGTGGAGTTTTAAACATTATTTATTAATGCTACATCAGGAAAGATCAGGAAGCCAGTTAGGAGGAATCAGCCATGATTCAGTGAATGTAGAGCAGCTGAAATATGAAAAACCAAACTCAGTGTTCTCAGTTAATGGGATTTTTAGAACAATGAAAAAATCATGCAGCATTAATGTTAATGAAATATATCAAATCTTCTATCCTCTGATCCTTTTAGAGGAAGTAGAAAATGAAGCTTCTCACCATTTCGGTGTCGGAGACTGGACCAAAGCTGGTGACAAAGATGTTGGTTTTGATCTCTGTCACCTTCTCTGTGAGGACAGATTAAAATATGGTGAGAACATTATTATGGAGAACAACATCGATCCTACATAAGAAACACTAACGCAGTTGTTTTCTGTGACATTACACAAATAGAAATGAGAATAAACAGATCAGTCAGTGGAAAGAAGCAGTCGCTCCTGGTCAAACAGACTGAAAGAGTGAGAACGAAGCTACACTGGCACAGCAGAGTCGATATTCAGCGGCGTGTCACTGCTTACATTTTAATTAAATCCCCTGTACGTACAGTCAGGTTGGAATAGTTCTGACTTTGACGATTTTATTCCGGGTTGTAAAATGAAAAAGGACACTGCGGCTTTCCTTTTGTTCTGAGGGAATTGACATAAAACTAAAGGTCTTATTTCAGAAGATTTCTTTAATAACACTCAATATATGAACTTTTTCATGGTCCTAAACTTAACAACCGAACTTTCATATATTAGACAGGTGTTGGTTCTCTTATGTGAGGTGTTCTGAACATCCTGAGGTTACGAGCTCAGTGGCCTCGGGACAAACATCTGCAGGACCAGGTTCAAACAGTGGTGTTGACATCATCAAGGACAGGTCCGCTCATTACTGTAATGCAAAATGTGCAATATTTCCATCACTGCCTCTGTAACTACCTCGAAACATATTTATTTATTTAATAACCCATGTGCAATACATTCATATGTGGCTTTTACTCATCTGTATATACCATTCATCATTTGCACTAAAATTAATACATATTCCGGTGTCTGTGCAATATATATCTGCAATGTGCAATATTATGTGAACAACATAGAAATCTGGACTATTTTCCATCAGTATTTACCATCTACCTTTTGTGCTGTGCACAAGTCTGCATCTCATCTGTATACATCTTGTATATTTTAAGCCTCCCTTTAACTTGTTAGACTGTCTTTTTTTACTCATACATTTTTGTATACTTTTTAACTTGATTATTGCACTGAAGGAGAAGCTCTCCAATCTCGTTGTACATCCTGTATAATGACAATAAAGGCCATTCTGATTCTAAAGAATATTTTCTATAATAGAAGCAAATACATGACACACAATGATTTAATGGTGTTTAATGATCCAAAACGGTCCTGTTGGATAAAACTAAAATCTCAGTCTTGTTTCTGTGTCTTTTCATTTCTCCTTTGTGATGAGAACTTTTTGCCCACGCTGACCTGCGTCTCCTGAGAACAAAGGAGCTGCTGCTTAATGACAGGAGTAATGGCTTTGCTCAAGGTCACGCCGGCACACTGGCTGCTCCGGCACGTGTTGGCGGTGCCATTAAATCACACTTAGAGGAGACGTAAACAGCTGATTGTGTTTCACTGTCCAAGGCCTGGTGAACACAGACACATGCTTCTGGAGACAGATGAGGGGCCGAACAGCTCCTCATACAGAGACTGAGCATCTTTCATATCCAGAAGTAGCTTTGTGTGTTAGTTGTTGTTGGAACAGAGAGACGCCCCTGAGACGTTTTCAGACATAATCACTTCTCACCTAGCATGTGTGAGACGGCTTTAATTACCAAACTATCAGAGGTGTTGAGGTCTGAGGATCCGCTGGGCTTACCTCCCAGGCCGGGGCGGAGCCTGTTGTCGTAGCCGTCCAGCAGACCGTCCAGGATCCGCGTGAAGATGGTGATGTTGTCGTTCAGCTCGGCCTCTTTGGGAGTTCCAGTTACATCCTGGCAGAGGCTGGAAATCAGGGCATGTTTAAAATATGACTTTAGAGAAAATCAGAGAAGAAGTAACCAAAAAAGTAAAAATGAGATTTTAATCATTCAAGCAAATATCACAGAAGCTTTTTTATTATTATTATTGAATAAAAAGGTGTTTTTTCTGTTGTGCAAAGTTGCAGGAGTCAGTTCCTTACCTCAGACGGCAGGTGATGCTCACAAGCAAGACACAGACCCACAGACGTCTCATTGCAAAGCTGTAGCACATTCCATCGCCCATTCCTGAAACAAGACGCCTTCACTTATTCACAACTACAACGACTGGGCTTTTCAGCTGCTCTGCTCATGGACTGGTGTCATCTCAAATGAAGACAGTATTGATAAATCTTAAAATCACTCATTGTATAGCCTCATTGTTCTGGCAGTTCCACTATGGAAGGTGAACAACAAATATCAAATAACACACATGAATCTCACAATAAAAATCACAGTATTGCAGCTTAATGCAATCAGCTTTGTGGCAGCTTGTAATATTCAACTCTCACTTCATGCATGTGGGTGTGAAGTGATCAGAAAATCTGCACAAATTTCACAACTGACAGTATCACAACTCAGTGCAGCAACCTCCAGCACCCTGCCTTTCTAAGCACACATCTGTGGGACCTGCAGATGTTTGATGTCTCCATGAGGAAAAACCTGATAAAGCAAACTTCCTCTGTCTGATCTTCAGACTTGCAAACAGCGTGTCCTCCCTCTGTTGGACCCCACTCTGTCCAATTTCACTGATTAACATCCTGGAGAAGTTGATGACTTCTGACAGGCTGAGCTGGGGCTCTCACATCCGAGGTGCCTCCACCTGCACACTGGAGCTACACCTACACCCACATTCTCCACATGCACAACAACAGTCTGCACCTCCTGCAGCTGCATCCACTCATGCATCCCCACAAACCCTCCAATCTGCCTCCTCCTCCTCCTCCTCCTCCTCCTCCTCCTCCAGCGGCAGCAGCAGCAGCAGCAGCTCGGGTACCACTCCTGCATCCTGCTCTCCTCCGGTGCCCACACATCCCTGCACATCTCACACCGGCCTCTCACACAGCTCTGCTGCACACGCAGTTGCCAGATCTTACCACACAAGACGATGCGCAGTCAAACTTCTCCCAGATATCACGCACGCAGATTGCACCGCTCAGTATTTGGCATGAACGCTGCGGAGCATCGCCTCCATCCGCGCACGTTAACGCATGTTGCAGAGGAGACAGAGGGAGAGGAGGAGGAGGAGGAGGAGGAGGAGGAGGGAAAAGGCTGGAGCTGGTCTCTCTGTCAGGGAGATTTAAAAGGTTTGCAGCGGAGAAATAAAGGCTTCCCAACACTTGTGCTGACTGACCATCCTTCAGCTTTGGTCTCCGAGGAAGGTAAAAACACAGCAGCACAGAGCAGAGAGAGAGAAAAAAAATCCAATAGTGAATCCAGAGAGAGGAGCGATGCAAATAGAGTTTGGAGGCGAATTAAAAAAGAGACGAGCGGTGCAGAGGAGCAGGAGGATGAAGTGAGTGGAGGAGAGATGCTGGGAGAGATGCTGGAGACAGATAGGGGAGGGGTGAGAGAGAGAGGGAGAGAGAGAGAGAGAGAGAGAGAGAGAGAGAGAGTAGTAACAATGACAACCAAAAGAGGGATCTCCACTCCAACATAAAGCCTTTAATGATGAACTGATCATGAGCAGCTCAGATGTACAGAAACAAAGCTCATCACAGGAAGGTGACTGAGATCAAACACTGAGGTTCTCCTTCATCTGTTAACACTGTTTTTGTCTTATACATGACATGCACTCAGATCCTATCAGTTCATATCAGATGCATTGATGCTGTATAAAGTCACCTGTAAATATGTGCAGCAGGAAGCATCAGATCATTAACTGATTAGTTCTGCTCAAAACTGTGTCAAGAGTCCATTCATTTGCTGTAGTGTGTTTGATGCATGTGTTTTTGGGTGGGATCCCTGCCCTGAGGTCAACATATGGAGTAATTGAACTCTTTATCTTAACTCCATAATATCAATGCAATTTCCTACATCGTCATGCAGATTTTTTGTTTTTTTTAAATGATGTAAATTTTTTAGTTCAATTTCAATTTTATTTTTACAACACCAAATCATAACAAAAGTCATCTCAAGGCACTTTCCACAAAGAACATCACAGGGTCGAGACCAGACTCTTTATAATATCATTTATAGTGACCCAGCAGTTCCAATCGTGAGCAGCACTCTGTGACAGAGGCGAGGAAAAACCTCCTTTTAACAGCCAGAAACCTTGGAACGGAACCAGGCTCAAGATGGGCATCCGTCTGTCTTGACTGATCTGTCTCCACTTGTAGAAATTCTGCATTACACTTGCAGCCTCGTTAATTATAAAGCAATGATCCCAATGAAATAGAAAACACTGCTTATTGTTATATTCTGATTTTAGTTGCAGGAATCAGTGCTGTAACAGAAGTCGAATGAATCACTGTGTTGGGTTTCCTTCCCGGAAAACTACTTTATATAAGCTCCATTTTTTTGATAGTGCAGCCTGTTGTAGTCTTGACTTAAGTGGGACACAAACCTGAAAAAACAGAGTCCTGATTTTTTTTTTGGTTAATGGTCCAGATTGCAGGAGGAGACAATGTGTCACACCCGTCTGCCGGCGGCACAAATACCACTCCACGGTGTATTTCATCATTCTGCATCCATCTCCTCCAGGATTAGGGTCAACGTACTTCCAACTGAGCCACAGAGGTGGATTTCTTTTCAATTTTAAAAGATAAGATCGAGCGTGGGGAGTTGTTTACGTAGCTGCGGCAGCTTTATGAGTTTGGAGCTGAGGTGGAAGCCTGCTGGTCCCTCTGCTTCCTGATTCAGGAACAAGCTGGGACGTGGAAGAAGTCAGAGCAAAAGTCTTGACATAAAGAGTAATTCCTCTTTTTGTGTTTACAGGAACGCCGTTGACGGGAACAAAAAGCTGTACGCCATCTATGACACGAGGTAAGATTCCCTCTGAAGTTACATACAAAACACTGAAGGTAGAGAAAGACCCATGTTTGTGTCTGGAAGGAGGAATTTGTTGGGAAGAGTCCAGTTCCAGCTCGCTCTGGTTCCCTGCAGTAATATTGAACTTCTTCCACTACAGCAGATACTGCAGGAAAAAAAAAAAAAACGAGCTCGGAGAGAAAGTACACAGGCAGCATTCTCCTGAAATCCTTACAGGAACAAACTTAAACTGAGTGACACAGAAGTATTTCACTCCAGATCCGAACGTTGGCTCTCACCTCCGCCGCCAAGAATCGAGAATAAACTGGCGAGATTATCAGGATTAGATTTAAGCAACTCCACAGATAAGAGGAGACGTCTGCAGGGACCACGTTCATATTGTTAGAGGTTTCCATCCAGAACCACCAGCTCTCACACCTGAACACATCTGAACAGTGGTCAGGTGATTTCTCTCAGACCCAACAGCTGGATTATTGGGAAGAGGATCAAATCTAGGCCTGATGCATCTGTTGCCTGGATCCTTAAATAAGAGAAAGAGTCACATTTCTTCTATTTTCAAGCTGTATGGACGACCTTGAGCAGACACTTCCTGGAGGATCATAATGAGTATATAATAAGTGATTTCTATTATAAACCCAGCTGAACATCTGAGCAGCTTAAAACCATCAAAACATGCTCAGTGAGAATCAGAAAAGCACCTGCCTCCATGCTCACGCTCCTCGTGGCCTCAGGTGTGGGCAGCAGGTCCCTGTGGGCTGGTTCTGCCTGATCTTATTGTGCCCAGTTACAACTTTTTACAGTTTGAAAAGATTGGATTAATACGCCACTAACTAGTACTAATAACAAAAAATATGTTAATTATTATCAGGCAGTAAGTGGAGGGGAGGGAGAGGGAACAGCAGGGGGCACAGGGGTCTTCCAGCCTGACTATATGTTGTACAAAGTATGGAAGAAAAATCGATCAATACCTTACTGAAGGAAGCAAACATCAGCCTCCATGACCTGCTGGTTAAAACAGACCCAAACACCACAAACTACTGAAGGTGTTGAATTAAGTAAAGGTGTGTTTTACTGCCTATGAATCCAACTTCTTATTCTGTTTCTTATTTCAAAAACTACATAGTCTCACTTTCAAAAAAAATAAAGAAATCACATAGGTTGTACCATTCTTTTGGACAGTATTGAATTCATTAAAAAAACAAAAAAAAAATATTTCGAGTTATTAATTGCACCTTTTTGAGCCAGATTAGCTTTTAATGTATGTATATATGTTTAAATGGTCTTATATATTTTTATGGATGTTCACTAATTGATGTTGAGAATAGAAAAAAACCATCACATAAACAAAGCTGACTATTATTACAAACATCAAAGAGACACATTTTTGAAATCTTTATTTTCCTTTCACGTGTTATAAAAGTGGAACACAACATGAATGCAAACAATAAAGGAAGTTTCATATCTGCCAGAAAAAAACCTCTATTTTCAGTCCATTAAGGGTCATTGCAACTGATAATGATAATAATCGTGCAAAACCTGACACTGTGATATTTTCTCAGATGGTTATCACACCATGAAAATCTCATACTGTTGGAACCTCAGTTGGATGTATTTCACCTGTAAACAGAGATGGTCCAGGTTCACTTTCTGTCCCACCTGAATGAATGGGACTTGAGCAACTCATGGAGGGATTTTATCAAACAGGTTTTTCAGACAACCAGAGACTTTAGAGCAAATATAAAACCTGCAGACACACACACACACACACACACACACACACACACACACACACACATTAGTCTCGTAAAGGTTTCAGCCACTTTAAACCACTGAGCCTGAACATCACTGATCTCCTGTCTGAGACTCTCAGTTCAGCCCGTTCAATAAGCTTCCACATGCAGGATGTCACATGGTCTCTAATGACTGAGACTCGGCTGCAGAGTGAACAGACTCTGCGAGCTTCATTGTGATCATCACACACAGTGTTTGGCGCACACACCTCGGACCTGTGCGCTCATGGATCCGCGCGCCCTGCGAACCGGAGGATGGAGACGCGCGGCTGCGGCCACGATGAGGCTTTGAAGCTGCACCTCAGACGAGCAGGTGGAGGCTGCTCTTCCTCATGGGACATGTTAGCACAGGCAGGAGACATGAGGAGGAGGAGGGAGGCGCACCTGATCTAGCGCAGCTCGGTGCGCCTTTACGCACCGGGGGCGCATCCACGGTGCCATTTGGCTGCTGAGCGCTGGACCTCCTCCACCCACCCACCCATCCACCCATCTGGACTCTGATGTTTGGGGATGTGGGCTCTGTCTGACATCCTGTCCCTGCTGCTGGTGGCGGTGATGTGCTGCTCCCAGAGGTGAGGTCTGAGCCGGACTCAGGTGGAGCACGTCCGGGTCCACATGTCTCACCTTCCTTGTTGTCTTGTGTCTTTCAGCGTCAATGAGCCGGGGAACATGTCCTACGTCAAAGAGACCGTGGACAAACTGCTGAAGGGATATGATATTCGTCTCCGGCCAGACTTTGGAGGTTTGTCATGTTTCCTGTCTTCACTGTTTTAACCTGCTGACTGAGTCCAGTGTTGACTCCAGTTTGTGTGTTGCAGGTCCACCGGTTGCTGTTGGCATGAGTATAGATGTGGCGAGTATAGACATGGTGTCAGAAGTCAATATGGTGAGTTCACTTTTTTCATTCATTTATATGATGCTTGACTTATTTTTACTATTAATATAACAGTAATTAATTAATGAAAAGTGTTGATCATTTTTAAGAGTTTGTTGTTTAAAAGTTGAAACTACTTTATTAATGATTATTTAATGACACTTTATAGATCATTATATCATATTAAGAGCAAGATTTGGTTGCCAGGTTGTGGTTGGAAAAAAAGTTATTTTGCAAATGTTGGTAATCCATTAATAAATCATGGCTTTCTCACTTCACAATAAGTCATCATGTCAGCAGTTAAATATAGAAGCAAGATTTTCCACAATAATCCATCCAGTCTGCAGCTGTGAGTGTTAACAAGTCGTTAATAAATGCATTTTTGCTCCAGATGGTTCTGCCAACTAACTTGGCAACCCTGAAACTGTTCTCATTAATAGCTCATAACTGATGCATAAATTCTTGCTAAATGACTTATTAACCATAATGAACAAAACAAATTTTCACAACCTGGCAACCCAAAACCTGTTCATGCTACTGGATTATAACTGATCTATAAACATTAGTAAATAAAGTATTAACCATTAATTACTTATAAGTGATAAAAGTTGAGTTATAGAAAATCTGGACATGAAATGAAATCATGCAATAATCTGGAAAACATCTGGATGAACATGTTGACCTGCTGCAGACTGGTTTGTCCACAGAGAGCAGTTTACAGAGGCTCTTGCAGGCTGTTGCTCAGACTGGTTTGGTCGTCTGCTCTGTCACATTATGGCTCACTGTATGGCTTTACATTGGGTTCAGTGGCTGTGTGACTCCAGCTGGTGCCATAATGGTCCTGTTAGAAGACGAGGTCAGTGAGTCCTGCTGCCACGTCCACTCCTTTCACATATAAAACACAAGGACCTTCAGATGTTGGTGCGTGCACATGTGTGTCAGGGCTGGCACGCCGCGGGCTCTACAGTTTAAAGCCTTTATGCCATCTATCATTGGCCTGAACTGCTGACAGAGCTTGATGCCCTGTCACATGCTACCGAGAGGAAATAGCCCCTGACACGCTGTCCCGACAAGTGTGTGTGATGAAATGTACCCGTGGTGCATTTTAAATCATCTCCACACAGCAGAGCAGCGAAGCTCAGTGAGAACCACAGAGAAGCCAAACACTCGCTCCCGGTGATGCCTGAGATTCATATGTTGTAAATGAGCAAATGAGCAGTTTTTCATGTTAAATCGTGAGGTGGTTATATTAAGAAAATACAGATCAAGTTTAGTTTATTAAGATAAGATAATTCTTTATTGATCCCCCATAGGGGAAATTCGGGTTATTTGTAGAGAAAGAGACATAAGTTTCACCAGAGTTCTTCCATCGATAAAATGGTCTTTTATGTATCATTATTTTGCATTTTGGAGTTTGAAAATGGCAAACTATGACATTAGATAAAGAAAGTCTCCCCAGGGGGCCGGAGAGTAGAAGAAGAAGGCAGCAGGTGACAAGGTGACAATTTGTGTCAACTCCTTTCTTAACACCTAATTCAATCATATTCAGACATGAAAAACATATTTTAACATTACATCATTATATCTATTGCAAATACATGCCCATAAATCAAGTTTCTAAATCATCATAAAAAGATGCTCTTTTTCAGAACTTGCCTGAAAATCATCACATTTTCTTCTTTATAAAAATGATCTTGTGAAAGTTGTCTGAACATTCACGAGTCCTCCAATCAGGAACTGCTATTTGCTGATTCAGCATACTTGATGATACCAATTGGCCAATTAATAGGGACACTTAGAAAACCCTGGACTACATTGGCTTCATGTCCTATATGAATAATGCACCAGCCTAATAATCTATGCAACTGTTATTGTGGACATGTGTAAAAAATCTGACTTGTCAACTCAGACTATTTCAATGTGAGACTTTAATTCCAAGCAAATAGAGACACACACATTTCATCTCATTAGCTTTGAAAATCTATAATCATTAACTAAGTCTCAGCACTTAAAGGGCCAAACCTAATTTTCCATGGAAGAGACCACGCCCGCTTTTAACTGGAGAGTCTGGATGGAAGCACTCGGCCTCCTTGGTGGCGATCGCATCAGACCGTCTGTGTTAATGGTTGTAGACATGCAGATGGGACGAAGCTGCATCTCCTCGTCATGGCTGGAGGAAGTGGTCACATGTAGCAAATGCAGCCTCCCAGCAGAGCTCGTGCTAAAAAAGATTCAGTCACAGGGGACAGGACAGCGCCCTGACCACGAGGCTTCATCATGTTTGATCTGTCAGACATCCAGAAATATCCACAACATCCTGATGGGGCGTTCAAACACAGGAGCCAATAGGATCACTGATCAGGCTGCTTTTAATGTACTGGACTCAAAGTGACCTCACATCAGCTCTGCTTCCATCTGTTTATTTATCTTAACGTTGGAGCTATAGATCACTTTTATCAGCGGATCCCGAGCAACCCTGAGTTTATCTGTGAACATGATTTTGTTCCTCTCAGTCTGAGCTGCAGCTTCCCTCCAGAGGACTTTGACATTTGTAGCTTCTTCTCACATTTTGCTCACTGGAGCGTCTCAAGTGAGGTTTGCACATGAAACAGTTTCAATCAACATATTAAGTCACAATTTCATATATTTCATACAGGGAATCTGCTATATATACTTACATTTACTTAAATCTTTATTAAACTTACACTTGTAGTCTGTTGAATCTGACACATCTGATGCTTCATGAGCTGCTCAAATACTGAAGGTCCTGATTCAAATATAATGAGTTGATTATTGGTCATGAGGCTGTTGTGAGGTGACAAGTTTTCATGTTTCAAACCTTCAGATTTGTAATGAAATATATAAATTCTGCATGTAAATAATCCACCCTAAATTTTAAAAGCAAATATTCACAATACTGTAGTCGTGTTATTCTGAAAAAGAAAATAAGCTACACATCTGTATTTGCAGCTAATAAGAGACTTTGAGACGCACATGAATGGAAGTAGGACAGCATTGCAGTATGAAGTTCCAAAAATCAAAAGATGATCAGGATGTTTGTCTTTTCTTCCAGTGGTTTGAATATTTGACCTCATTCCACCTGATTCACTGAAGCAGCTTCAGCCTCATCAGACCTGTTGCTTCTGACTCTCTCTCACAACAGAGTTTCATTTAGTTTTCACAGGATTCAAACTGAATGAAACTCTATTGAGCCTCATAGGTACATTTCTGACCAATCACTGATGTGTTTAGATGTAAAGACTCAAAACTATTCACATATCTGAAACTTATGAATGAGGCATAATTCTGCATTGCCATTTATTATGGATGTCTTTGACCTCCATATATTCAGATGCTCATTGTGATGAATAGTTGTTGGTAGAAGTTTGACGTTTCCGGAGCAGCCGCCACGTCACTCCACTTTGAAATGTGAGGCAAACACAGATGACAGCCGGCCGAGTGGCGCGTCCGCCGTCCAGTCAAACCACTGACGGCTTCATGCTGATGTCTGACTGAAGATGAGAACTGTCGCTCATCTATTGTACAGCTTGATGGAAAAGACATCTGTCCTGTGCAAAAGAGAGAAGCCACAGACACTGAGAAAAAATTAAACACATTATATTCTGTTTAAATGTAAAAGCAGCTACCTGATGGTGAACCCTTTGGACTGAACCATCAGCATCACTGTTCACCTTTTAAAAGCCTCAGCTGCTGATTGGTCGATTGTCAACTCTGTGTGTGTGTGCACATGCATGGTTGTGTGTGTGTGTGTGTGTGTTATTTGCAGTAATTTTTAATCTGTTAATAGGATCAGACACCACATTTAGTAAATCAGTGTCAGTCGTCGGTGCCGGGTTTAGAGCCGTGCTTTAAGAGGAGGGGGAAACAGACAGATTAGATCTGCAATGCAGTGCATGTCCTGTCTCTTCTCATATACTTCAACAAGATCCCGTTAGCGCCGCGACTCTCTTCCTCACATGGAGTCCAGAGCAGGAAAGTTGTGTCTCTCCGTCCGGTCGCACTTTTCACAACCTGCTGTGATTATTGAGTGATGATCGATGTCTCCTGGATCGCAGCCATTAAACTAGATCCTCTCTTATTTTGAAAATCATCTCAAACTGATTCTGGATAAAACAACAAAAACTTACAAATCGAATCAAAAGTTTTGTCTTCAATGATTTCTAGCTGTGGGTCTGAACCATAAAGTGACTGATGACAGACCTGTGATTGTGGCCGGTGCTGCAGTCTTGGATTTCCTGACACAGGCAGCTTGTAAAGTGGAGAAAAGAGGAGCAGAGAGGAGAAAACTTGGCTCGGGATCAAGTTCATCTCCCTGATTTCTGACAGAGTTCTGTTCCACATACATCCAGCTGAACCGCACTTTGCTCAGCTGACGTTTTCACCCATCGGGAACTGTGTGACTTTTAGTATTTTTAGACAAAACCCAAGATGGTGACAGCCAAAATCAAACCTTAATCCCATCCAGTACCTGGTCTGTTTCTGTACTGCTTTATTCAGCCATAGATATACATGTAAGTTAACTGGCTGCTGACTGAAAGCCGTATACATTTTCTTATCGAACTCTCAGCAAGAAAGTGTATCAGCTTGTTACCCAAAATGTCCAACTATCAAAGAGAGAAGGAACCAAGTAAAAATGTGGATTACAGCCTGACTGATACTGGATTAATGGGGCTGATACCGATATTGATATTTGGGAAAAATCTGATAATGATATATTGGCCAATACACAAACATCCACAAACAATCTTGATAGATATTCCTCAGATTTTTTTGTGACCAAGATACAAACTGAGCTGGACATTTGAAAGTGTAAATATATGCTCTGGTGGACAAACTGTGTGTTTCTTAAAGTACTTGATCCTATATTTCTGTACTACTGTTTCTTGCCATCTACAGACATATAGACTGATATGATATATCTGCAATGAGCTGATATCTGTCAGTCTATGATCCTGCCTTATTGATCGAGCCCCAATGTTGCTATAGTTTCCTGGTTTGTTCGTAGTTTACCTGCTGAGTTTGAACAAGCTCGTTGGCTTCGGGAGCAGGATTGAAGCAAACACAAAGTCGTTCAATTCAATTATCTATTTACTTATTTATGATTGGATAATGATTTGCAGCCGTCATCATATACTGCAAGAACTATCATCACTGCTTCTCATGTTAAATATCAGGATTCAGGGATGTAAATCAGTGTCAAAGGCTCGGTCAGACTCCTCATCCAGGCCGGAGCAGGACTCCTCCTCAGAGACGAGGAGCATGAAGGTATCGGCCCGTTATAGCCTGTGTGGGCGAGCTGCAGAGCTTGTTGTCTAGGAAATTAGATTATTAATATATTTCTGTCTTTACTCGCTCCTCTCTTTTTATTTTTAGCTTGAAGATTTATTTGAGCTTTAAGATTGCTGGGCTCTGTTGTTATTTTTGGACCCAACCAGATGTTCATGTTACACAAGTGCACTGCAGAAACAAGACGCCGTGTTTGTGTGTTTCATCGCTCCTTCAGACGTGAGCTCCCACGCTTTGTAAAGAAGCACTTGTCCGGGGACATAAAAGCACCTTAAAGTGTAAAGCAGACCCTCCCAGTGGTGCTGTTACACATTTATTCAGCAGCCACGGTATGAGTCAGCTGGAAGACGGATCCATCATGTGCTAAAACACCCATCCTCTCTGACACTTTAACATTATCCACCTTCTGCCTGGAGGAAGCTTTACCCTTAAAAACTCATACTACAGATGTTCTCCCAGATTTATATGGAAGGCCTTGGTTAATAAGTCGCCACATAACACACCAAATAGCCCCCGGCTGCAGATACTCGCAAAGTAAAGAGAGCTCAGCTGGAAACACTGGTGAAGTCTACTGTATACAACATGCTGAGTTTTCACTGTGCTGCGTTCAGTGACCCCACAGGAAGCCTTTGTGCTGCAGAATTACTCGACTCGTCGCTCTAACAGGACGCTTAAAATAAAAAAAATGGACCTTCAAGTGCTTTTATTGAGTCAACACACCTGATTCAGGTGAAGCTAATTGTGGCTCAAGAACGTTTGAATTATGCAACCGGTCGCATTCAGGGGCACAAAGTGAGGAAAAATGCTGAGCGGTGGAAGTTAGCCGAGACGACCCCCAAGTGGCAAACGCTTCCTTTAGAGATGATTTATTCATGAGGCTTTACACTGTGTGTACACGAGTTTCATGCACCGCGTCCAAACGACTGATTAGTGTGAATCATGTAAAACTAAACAAAACACACTGTTGAATTTAAAATCACATTTTAAAGCTGCACTAATCAATATGGATTTTACCAATAGGTCAAATGAGAATGTGAAAAAGGTCATTCGTAGTGATGAAGCCACAAAGAATCATCAGAGCATTTTAGCTTCTTTCAGCTCTTTGTTTTTACACCTCGCTGCGGCCTGAATAAACAGACAAATAAATAAATCAATGCAGCTTTAAGTAATCCTCAGACTATTTTAATAACTCACATCATCAGTTATCAGCGGTACATAATTTAAATTGCAAATTAATAAGCCGCATTATGTAAATGTGAATACATCTAAAACTGGAGGTTGAAGCCTTTAGGAATGAGCTTTTTAATGTTTATAGTTTCCTTGGTTGTTGATCGTGACGATCTGTCGTAGCTGCTGAATGAATATATCTGATTATGCATCTGTTTAATGTATGCTCATTCATAAACGCTTCATCAATTCAAGCTCATTTATGATAAAGGCTGTCGTTATTCTTATGATCAGTTCCTGATTAAACCAAAGTGTTGAGTGTCTGTATCATCTGACATGTGGCCTATGTCATCGGTCTTCTCCATCTTTCAGCCCGTTCAGTCTTCTGGGACGTTTGTGGTTGAATGATTCTCCAAACTAAACTAAAATTAAAGTCTTTTTCATCTGGCGAATGAATATTGGAAGTAAAAAGTTGCACAGATGACGGTTCCTGAGAGAATAACTTCTGACTGAACTCAATAATCTAACAGAATAAAAGCGTCTCTCTCGAGCCCCCACTCCACAAAAATAGCTCACCTGCGACTTTGCTCTCGTAAGACAACAGTACTTACAAGCAGTCTGCTATAAGGAAGTGGTGAAAGGAATGAAATCACTTAATGAAAGGCTTTGTGAAACGCTGCGTGGGAGGATGCAGAGACCGAAATGATTAAACGCATGGTTTGTAAAACACATATAGTACACTTCTGAATTCCACCGGGAACACTTAGCTGTCTTACAGGGAGATGAAAGGCGCCCCTCTTGAACGGGGCGAGCATCTCTGAGTGCTATTCCTGTATTCCCAGCAGATATGGCGGTGTTAAGTTGACGTAGACGATGTTTGACTGGCACGCAGTAACGGCGTCTGAGGAGGAGACTGTGCTCACTCCGCGAGCCGAGGATGACACGACAGTCTCGTCCTCCCACTGGGCCTCATTTACTCGCTGGTGCCGAGAACAAACCTCTTTCTGTCTCTTGTGGTCTGAGCATCTGACAACAAACATCACGGCCCTTCAGGAGGCCCAAACACAAATCACAAGTATCTGCATGGATTTTAACATTCAAATTAGTTGCAATTTTGAAATCCGCTGTCTGCTGTGGGACAGGGTTTGAAAGCTTTTGGTTATCAGATACAACTGTTGTAGAGTAGTAGTAGTAGTAGCAGTAGAGACGTAATTCAGTATCATCCTTAATGACTTTCTGTGGAATCATCAATGTGAACACTGTTAACGTTTAGTACAAAAAAAGTCATCATAAATCAGCATTAGCATTAGCTCTGATGTTTGCATTAGCTCATCTGTTTCATTCATGCTTCACAATCACTGGTTCATTCACCCTCCGTGATGTCAGATTATATTAACCTGACACTGTTTGATCCAACCTCCTTATAGATTTTGGTTTTGCTGATTTGATTAAAATTTGACGTCTGTTGGGAGATTGGTTCTCCAAGCAGAATCCTCACTCTGCTGTATGACAGGTCATTTCATGGGAATATTTTCGTTGAAATGTATTGAGGAGATCACAATCAGATTTCCTTGTTTATATGATCCAATTCATTCAGTGTTGATTCTATTATGGTATAGATGAAAGCAGTTCAAGTTGTAACCTGCAAAAACAAAGGTGTTGGTTGTAATAATGATGCAATAAATAAGCAAAGAGCTTTACAGAACATGAGAAATGTAAACGTGTTAATACAAATTATAACAGGAAGTGTTTCAGTACTTGCTTACTTGTAAAAACTTACTTTGAATTTGCTGCTTTATAGAAACAAGTTTGACGGAGCTGATGAGACGAGCAACTTTTCTTTAAAACAGGACACAAGTGAATTCATTTTATGGCACAGTCATAATCATAAAGCCACTTTTCGTAGCAGCCAAACTAAACTGGAAACCCTGTGTGGGGAATACACTGAGGCCTGGAATAGAGCCCTGTGGGACTCAGCGGGTTACTCAGGGAGCAGGAGGGCGGTGTGGTGCGTTGTTTGTTTCTGCGATGCTAAAACGGGCTTTAAGGCAGGCGAGGACAACTGCTGAGGAGGAATCTGAACATCTAACGCAGACTGAAATAGCTGTGGTCCAGACTCTGAGTGAGGGGGTTGGTCGATGGGCTCCATCTCTGTAGTATGAGAGCGGTTGTGTAAAGCTGATTCACCCAGCCCACACCTCTGCTGCGAGTGGGAGGGAGCGTAATGAGGGCATCTTCTGTTCACAGGGGGTGAAAGAGATTCGGGAGGGTGAAGGCATCTCTGAAATCAAACAGTCTCAAGCCAGGGATTTTCTGGAAACATACTGTATTACATTGATTACTACAGGACCTCCACCTACTCTGACAACCTGAAAACACGACTTCTTCTCAGATGCAGGATTAAGAGAAATATAATCAGGAGTATCATTCATTTTATTTTTCAACTTGTAAAATGACAAAAACCCACAAAGTTACAGTAACTAGAGGCAAGTTTTTAACATAAGGGAGGAGAATAAATACATCTTCTGATTGTACACACACACTGAATTATTCATAGGAATCAATATTATATTATTGTAAACTGTCAGTCAATTCATTCCCAACACAAAACAAAGCTACACTTTGTCATCCACGCATGATGCAGCTCTTTGCACCACTGAGAATAATTCAATGAGTGAATCAACAAAAATAATGCCATATGCTTTATTTTGTCAAAATGAGCTCAGCAGTTTTGTAGCCGAGGAACCAAACAGTCGTAATAATTAGTTCAGCGTGAAAAAAGCAAATACTGCTATCGATTTTTATATCCAAAGGAAATCTGGGCATTTTTCGAACGCTTCATCACGAACCTGTTATTGCGGCAGAGGATTGAAATGTAGGCATTTTCAACACGGGCCAAGTTTTTGTTTATTTCCTGAGACCTGCTTATTTATTTAAGAGGACATTAGTCAGCAGAATAAAGCCAAGTGAGCTAGTAAAGAGCTCCATTAAAGGCCTGGAAAAGCTTTTGTGTTTTGATGGATCCACTTGTGGAGCGAGCAGCGAATGAACGGCCAATAAATTATTGACGGAGCCTCGTGTCGTTGCATGTATGGCTGCTAATATATAATGAAATCAATCAATCAATCTGCCTATTTATCTGCCTATCCATCCATCCATGCTGGAGTGTGAGCAGTGTGGCTGTGGCATGCTGGTGAAAGCGGTCCGTCACGAAGCCGAGGCCCAGCGTCGGTGCTGTGCCTGCAGTAATGGAAATCTATAGTCTGAGGGCGAGCGCCAGTCTCGTGCACAGAACAGCTGAGAGAGGTTTCTCGTTGAGACAGGTCTTGAAAAACGTTCACCCAGGGCGGACGGATGAGGATCAGAGTTGTCTGACTATTAGAGATGAGCGAGTACACCACTATCTGTATCTGTATCTGTTTAACCATCTACATTATCTGTATCTGTGTCCGTATTCGGAGTGGGCGGGGCCTAAACCGGAAGTGAGTGCAGAAATGGGTGGGGCTTAAAACTGTACATTATTTTAAGTCTGAAATTGATATGGATTGATCAGAAGTTGCTAATAAACTGCATTCAAAGCCTATATACAGTATATCTCCATAATATTTATAATATTACTTTCATGAACTGCAGAGAGAAAGTGTCAGATACTGCATGCAGCCACATACAATAAAAATATTAATATAGGCTACTTTGTGTGTTCAGCTATATGTGTGTATGTGTGTAAATGGTCTGTGAGACTGTTTATTTTTTAATGATCTGTGTGAACTTCATGATTCATGCAAACATCCAGTGATGGCCAGTGTTGTACTCGAACGCGTTCAAAGAACGTTCGTTCATGAACTAACTCATATTTTGGGTGAACGTGAACGTCCCGTTCATTTTTGCTTGATGAACGTTAAATTGTGAACGCACTCATTCTGCTGTTTCTTGAACGACACTCTGATTTCGTTCAGATTACGTTCGTGCCAGATTTCAAGAGCCCTCGGCGAAAAACCAAGCTAAAATAGTAAAAACACATGGTAAACGACCATTAAAATGTCGCGGATAACCACCCGATCTGGCAACCGCAAGTCCTGCCTGTCGCTCTACCAACTTCGTCATCAGCGGTCGTCAGTCTCGTCACACGTTTACACGTGGAAAAAAAAAGAACGAAATAGTTCTTTTTGGGGAAGCATGAACTTTAGTTCACAATTTTGAATTATGAACGATGAACTGAACTAGTTCATTTTAAAAGGTTTGAACTGAACTTTGAACTAGTTCATATAGAAAGTGAGCTTTCCCAATACTGGTGATGGCAAACAGGGAAATAATGTCAGCCTTGTTCACTTCTTCTCAAAAGCACCGCGTTCAAGTAGGCTATGAGCAAAGTTTTTCAATTGACTTCATATCACCAGCCAAACTAAGAGCAAGCAGACGGTTAAAAAAATAAAAAATAAAAAAATCGGACCGGAGCGGAGGCATTTACCGACGCGACGCGAGCCGTTTTCAGCTCTGTCTTGTCAAATGCACCGCGCGTATGTTGGGAGAGACGTGCAGAGACCATACAGTCTATGGCAGAGACGTGTCTGTGTAGGGAGGGGCGGGCGCTGTGTGTGACTGGCCAATCAAAGAGCGCGAAGACAGTCAGTTCCACAATGAGGATTTTCCTTCAGCACGAGCACAGATATTGACGGATTTTACTCGTATCATAATCGTATTCGTCAAAAATGCTTTATCCGTAACGGATACTCGTCCCTACTGACAATTCTATAAATATCACCTTTGTTACCAAAAAAATCCATCCTGAGCTCGGAGCTGCAGAGAATCAGCTCTGAATCTGATGAGTCCTGGCTTTGCAAACATCTGAAACCACATGTTTTCATCATCTCCCATCTGATCTCTTTGCACTGTAACAACATGATGCTGCTTTTCTTCCTCAGGACTACACGCTGACCATGTACTTCCAGCAGTACTGGAGAGATAAGAGGCTGGCCTACGCAGGGATCCCTCTCAACCTGACGCTGGACAACAGAGTGGCCGACCAGCTCTGGGTCCCGGACACCTACTTCCTCAATGACAAGAAGTCCTTTGTTCACGGCGTCACTGTCAAGAACCGGATGATTCGGCTGCACCCGGACGGCACCGTTCTCTACGGCCTCAGGTGAGCGCTGGGGTTTCCATGAATCCTCACATAGTGGCCCTTTATTCACCTCAGTGCATTAACTGTTAACGTCCTCGATGTCACCTGTTGCATTGATTCATTCTGAATAATCATATGGTTCCTTTGAAAAGATGCAGCCCAAAATACAAAAACAGAGGGGAACAAAAAAATATAATATGATAAAACCATAAAAATCAACAGTGATTCTTCCAGTTGAGGGACATAAAAACAAGAAAACAGCTTCATTTCTTGTGGGAAACATTAGGAACTTCTGCGTGAAAGGCATCATGAATGAAACTCAACATTTCAAGTTATCTTGCTTTTAAATTTTATGATATATGAGAATTTACATTAATTGACTGATATAATCTTCCGAAGGCACTGTGCAAGAAAATAAGTATCTACTTCAAGACATTTAAGCATTAATGCAGCTATTTACACTTTGCATTCATGTGCATCATACTGATAAAATCCAGATATGATGCACTTCTATTAACACTTAAAAACTGTATAAGCCTCTGTCTCGGCCAGACAGGAAGTCTGCCTCGATCGGCCTTCACACACTCCAGCCTGATCCCATTAGGAGCAGTAAAGATACTGTACGGAGAAACGGATGTATTTACACATTTTCAACATCTCGCACCATCTCCAGTGGTGGTTTTAAGGACTGTCCGGCAATCCATCACTTACGCTCATTGGTTGCATTTACTCTCGGCTTTTATTCTATCACACAGCTCATCCAATCTGCCCGAGAAGCATGGAGTGTTTTATTTGTTTCGTCGAAGCCATTTAAGCTGCATTCCTCACAACTTAATACTGATACAGCCTCTCATCAGCTCATATCTCTTAACTTTGGATCCTCAGTGTAAGGCCGCAGAACTGAAAAGCCTGGAAGTGCCATTAGCAGTAATTGACAGGAAGTCTTGACTTTCAGACTGATAATGATGAACGTCACTGCACTGCCACGATGTCTGTGAGCTGCTGTAGCTTCCTCTGTTTGACATCATGCTTTACATCATTTAAAACAACCTCTCTTCTGGCTGTGTTTTCATCCAGAATCACGACGACGGCAGCCTGCATGATGGATCTGAGGAGATACCCGCTGGACGAACAGAACTGTACCCTGGAAATTGAGAGTTGTAAGTTGAAGCCCCCCCACATCTTGTGCTTAGTAAAGAAATACAGCAGCCAGCTGCACTTTTTCATCCCATAAAAATATGACCAGCACTGTGATTCTCATAAAAAAAAAAGTTCTCACTCTCCTCATCTGGTGGAGACAGAAAGTGCACAGGCTGCTGAATTGCTTTCGATTTATTAAGCTGTCGTATCTGGATGAGATTGCTCGCTCTCCAGTTCGAGCCACTGCGTCTATTCAGAGAGGCTTTAACCAGACACTGATTCCCATAGTCGAGCACATTAACGATTAGTCCGCTTTCATCAGTCTTGATGACATGTACGGCTATCTGTGCTAAAACTATTGACAGTTATGGATCCTGTGCATGTGCTATGAGTCTGTCCGGCTGCAGTGACACACGTCCCCATGAAGATTTACATCTCATGCAATCAGCACTTACAGCCGGCCCAGTATCTATGATTCATAGTTCTTACTGTAAATCAGCTGGAACCATTAGGCCCCACATTTCCCTTAAGCAAATAAAAATATATAATTAATTTTAGCCAGGCATCTCACCTTGCCTTGTTTCTCATGTCCCTGTTTGCAGACGGTTACACGACAGATGACATCGAGTTTTACTGGAAAGGAGGAGACACGGCTGTGACCGGGGTGACGCGGATCGAGCTCCCTCAGTTCTCCATAGTCGACTACAAGCTGGTTTCCAGGAACGTGGTCTTTTCCACAGGTGAGCTCACAGTCATGATATTCTCTATCTGCACAATGTAGTGTGACGTATATAACAGGGGCGAGCGGTCATAATAAGCTATAAATGCAGTGCATGCCCAAGCCCTTCAATAAAATAATTGAAAATATTCATCTGTCAGTGTGTTCTATAATGCAATATCTTAGTTCTACTGTTTTGGTCTGAAATTCCTGCCTTATCTATCCTGATTTGTTTGCGAAAAGCTGGAAAGCTGACAGCTTGTTTCGCGCATGCTCATAACTGGATTCACTTCAAAACTCTGAGTGTGAGAGTGTCTATTAAAATCACATTGATGTACTAGTTAGAAAACGGAGCCCCGGAGGTATACAGAGCCCCAGAGGCATCTCACTATGATATAGCGAGGGAACGCTTTATTTATCCCGGTCCCTCACTATAACATAGCGTGGAGGGAACGCTTTATTTATCCCGGTCCCTCACTATAACATAGCGTGGAGGGAACGCTTTATTTATCCCGGTCCCTCTCTATAACAGCGCGGAGGGAACGCTTTATTTATCCCGGTCCCTCACTGTAACATAGCGTGGAGGGAAGGCTTTATTTATCCCGGTCCCTCACTATAACATAGCGTGGAGGGAACGCTTTATTAACGCGCACCCACACTATAGAAGGCGTGTCCTCGCCTTAATAAAATATTCTGCAACCTGACACCTCCGGGGTACCATAAAAAACATATGACGTGTTTTAATTAATGAATAAATAGCCAACAATTGGGCGCTGGCTGTAGTTCACACTTCAGCATGACCACTGTAACAGGTCACCGCTCGCCACTGGTATATACAAAAACGAAAGATCACTAACAATGTGTTAAAGCTAACTGTGGCTAAGAATGAAAGAGCACTGTCATCACAAAGCCTGTACTTGGCTTCACTGTGAGTCCATGTACTCATTAGGTTTCCCTCATTACAGGATTTACATCGTCCCATGACCTCGCTCACTATAACACCAGAACTGGGAATATTAATAGAGAAGCAATTACACCTCTGTTTCTTCAAGAGCTTGATAGAAGAATGGGGCCGTACTTACAGAAACATATTCATGAGGCAAAGCATGAATTATTCTCTTACAATACAAAAACTCAAAACAGTGATTATCCCCACAGCTGAGTTATGATGCGTCCAAACATGAGCAGATGACACTGATGCTTCTCAAGGCTGCGTTTCATAAGATGATCGTTTGTTTCCATGGTGCTGAAACCAGTTCATGAGGCCGTTTCCACTGGAAGCGAAACAAAGCGCTCCACATCCTCTCCTTCCTCTTGAATTAAAGAGGGCTTTCCCTTCTCGCCCGTGTCTTCCCGCAGGTGCCTACCCTCGACTGTCTCTGAGCTTCAAGCTGAAGAGAAACATCGGCTACTTCATCCTGCAGACGTACATGCCCTCCATCCTCATCACCATCCTTTCCTGGGTGTCGTTCTGGATAAATTATGACGCCTCGGCTGCCAGAGTCGCATTAGGTATGATGTGTCCCGTGCAGCAGATTGACCTCTGCAGTTTCACCTTCAGTCACATGTCGTTTACGTTTCACAGTTTGGGTCTGTGGGCTTGTGAACAGTGGCAGGAACATAGCTGCAGATATAAGATGATCAACGACTGAGAAGGCAATATTTTACAGATCATCCTTTGTACTATGTGTGTTTGAACATCATTCTTTAAAACAAGCTTCACACTTTGTCAAATGATGAGTCATTTCAACACTTTTGTCCATCACCGTGCAGAGGAACAACAACCACAAACATTCGAGCTGAAGCCTTCCTCAGTGTGCAGACCATAGACTGTATAAAATATGGACGTAGTGTCCGTGACGTCACCCATAGGTTTCTGAAGAGCGAAACTGAAGCAAATCGTAGTGTGCAGCCATCTTGGTAGCCTACCTCCGGTCACTCCAAATATGGACAAAGAGGTGGAGTGAGGGCGGAGCTGAGGCGGGTCCTATGGGCCGGCTGAATGAACGCTATTGGCTGAAAAGAGCCGCTTTATTCGAAATAATCAAACTAGCTACGGCTAACCAGGTAGGTTAACCCCACGACGATCTCTTTCCCAAACTCAGTGACTAGAATTAGCCAGGGTGACGCCCTTTAGACCGTCAGTGGCTAGTTGTCAATCAAAGTGGCGCCACTTAGATTGACAGCTATGAATTGTGCATAATGATGTATGCTGTATATTTTAAACGAACGCCTTATAAAAAAAATTCGCCCCCTCCCCCCCCCAGAGTTGTCATGGAGTAGAAAAACAGCTTATGAGACTAGAGCCATGTTTTGAACCAGGCTGTAAATATGTTTTTTTCTGTCGTAAAGTCAGACTTTTTAACATGGGGCTCAAATGTAATTGACTCCCTTCTGCAGCCTGCTCTAGTGGTTATTCGACGAACTGCAGCTTTTTTGCACTTCCGCATTGGCTTCATTTTTCAGCGCCGGAGGTTGCCGCTTGGTGCAGACTCAGTGATTGCCTGTTTAAAACAGGTGTGAAGGATCAGGTGCAGTCAATTAAAACAACAGGACACACAATGTGGTAATTCACTTTGTATGTTCATATATAAAAGAAAAACTACTGAAAAACTTTGACCCACTGAAAAATACCTGTGTTAAAAGCATTGACAATAATATGTTTCAGAGACTAATGTAAAGCTCATTCTTTCTGCTCCAGCTCCACTTTTCTCCCCACAATGTGATTTGCAAATCTCCTCTTTCACTTCCCTCTTTTTCTGAAACACTTACAGAAGCAATTTGCCAATACTTCGCTATCATTGCAGAAACTCACACAGGTAGTAATGGACAGATTATAAAAAAAAGAGAAAGAGATGGCAAGTGAGAGGTAATGAGGACGTTCTGAATGGACGACTACGCAGCAGAAAATGTGACTGTGCTGTTTTGATTGATGGCCTCTGTTCCCCTTCGGAGGGGCTGTGCGGTAGATGGAGTGTTTGTTGGGAGATCATGTCATGTTCATGTGATTTAGCGCCGCTGTGACCTGAGAGGATGACGGCTAGGATGGAGGGGATCTGACCTTTCCGGCTCGGTTTCATTTATGTTACTGGAAGTCATCCTTTCCAATGCTGCTGTGGAGTCTCAGGAGTCTGGAGCAAGATGAAACAAGCAGCAGACAGACACAGTTTGTTTGAGTGTTTAGAAAGGAGCAGATATTTCCTTCAGGAGCTGGTGGAGACCAAAGCAGAGCTGAAGGAGAGTGAATACTGGACTGATCAGAAACATGAATAATAATGTTGTCAGTGTCTGGATGTGTGAATACAAGTTCACAACAACAACACCAAGGTGTGTTTCTGCTGTGTTTATATCTCATTTCTTCAGTCAGTGATATTTCCAGCTCAGCTCGCAGTGAGGACGTGGTTATAACATTTCTATTATAACTATGGTCTTGACCTTCCCACACGTCTAAAGCAACGTTCTGAGAAGGAAAAATGAATGTGGTCTCAAGTTAAATGTCGTTGTGTCAACTCAGATCAACATTTACCATTAGAGAGGTTTAGCCTATTTTGTTGAATGGAAAAATGGATTCGTAGAAAATTATACGCAAGTCAAAAGTCTTTACTTATATCTGCTGTTATTGTATCAGCATTAGTATAAGATAAGATAAGATAGGATAAGATAAGATAAGAGAAACCTTTATTCGTCCCTTATCAGGGAAATTGGCAATGCACAGCAAAAACACTAGGAGAGTTAGGAGTGAAAAAATGAAAAACAGAAACAAGCTAAAAAGTATTTACAAATTTAACACATCTACACGAGATTATATACAGATGTACATGAGATATACATGAGAATATGAGTATGAGAAATATGACCATGAAAGAAATATGACCTGTAAAATCAATTAAGTATAAATATGAAAATATTGCACTTGACTATAACAAAATGAAATATTGCACAGCAAAAGGAATCTGGAATAAATATAAATATAGAGGCAAAAATGAAAAATATACAGGCATAAAAAACAGTATGGCACAGATGGTGGTGTATAGTCTGTTCTATTGTGAGCAATGCTGGTTATACAGTCTAACAGCTGCAGGAAGAAAAGACCTGCGATATCGCTCCTTTACATACATATAAAAAAATAATCCAACGATACCCGTGGATCATGGAAAGAAATGTCGTTACAGCATCAAGACGATTCCATATCAAATTCCTGCAGAGCTCTGCTGCTGAATTCTTCCCACACTTTGGTCACATGTGGCTGGAGAAATATCTGATCCTAAACGAAGCTTGCATCATGTGTTCAGTCTGTCTGAGGCTGCTGCTCTGTGGTGAAACAGGAGCCTGAACTGCATCTGGGACTCACACTTTCCACTGGGACTGAAACAAATATGAGGCTCAGCTCACCGCTGGAAAACACCCAACCATCCCGAGCTGCATTGATCTGTGCTGCAATATGTGTCTTAATGGAAATCCTCATTAAGCATCTGTGCACAGACAGAAGTGACTGTGTTAATTATTGCAGTTTCCATGAAAATGAAGTCGTGTGTTTGCTGTAATTTAAAGATGAGCATTTTGAGTTCTGCTGCTGAGGAGCTGGGTTTGAAAGCACCTCTGCAGGGTCGGACCTGGTCAGGTGACGGGGGGCTGGCCCGAGGACCGCAGTCTGAGACACTGCGAGGTCGATGAAGTTAGAGAGCATTTACACTTACTGTACTGTACAAATTCAATCACCATCTGTGTGGTGATTCACTGTAGGTTTCCTTTCACTCTGCCATTATGATGGTGAGGAAAACTAGATTTGCAACCTATCAGGCCTCGTACATGAGCAGTGGAAAATGACGTGTGAAGTCGGGCGTTCAGACTCTGTGTTTACTGTGAATCTCTACTACTGTGACACTATCATCAAATTCATCATTTTGTCTTTTTTGAAACCTTGATATTTTAGACAGAAGTAGACCAAAACAGCGACCATAGATTTCATTAGTTTGTTGCTGAAAACTCTTGAAATAAAGCAACAGGATTGTTACTATATTGCTGTGTAGTGCCAGTTAGTCTTACTATTATTAAGTGTGATAAGGAAACATGTGACATCAGACTGTTATTTCATTCATATGATTTTATTGTAACATAATGTTTGAATGCTCAGCTTACATATATTAAAATAACATGACACTATCGAGGGTAACAATGGCCGGTTTATTAAACTGTAAACTTCCCTAATTACAATAAAGAGTGTGTTAGAGCTGCTTACAAACAAACCAATGAAGTTGGTCAGAAAGGAAAAGGATGGCTAAAAAGACACAGTTCATTCTTAATACAGGCCTGTGCAAATTGCTTTAAGTGAAAAATCCAAAGCTTGTCAGACCTGCTGTGACGAGTTAATGTTGAGAAGCTGTGATTGGACGATCGCTGTGGGAGGAGATAAGACAGTCAGGAATCATCACCTGTGATTATCATTGCTTAATCTGTCCCTGCACTTTTCACATCAGTAAACTCTGCAGCTCTGCACTGGAAACATTTCCAGGCTCAGTTCGGTCGTCGTCTCCTCCGAGCTGAGAGAGACTTCACATTCTTGCTCTTCCCTTTGTTCTGCACAAATCGATGCCATAAACCCACAGTGCTCTTAACACCCCCACACATGCAGCGCTGCTCTGTGCAACATTTTTGTTTTAATTATGTAAGCCTGAGTCGACAGAAATAGACGCAGCGTCCGGGTCGGTGAGCCATCCAGGAGACGCAGAAACAACACAGACACGTTTACTGTTGATGGTGCACATTATGGAGAGAATTACTACACTGCTGTTTGTTGTGTACCTGCTGAGTCTGTTCACTCGTCCTGTGCTACTCGAGCTGTAAACCATATAGAGGAGCATTTTCTGCTTATCCAAGCAAAGTAAATCCAAACTTGCCAAGAAGAGGAATCCAGGAAATTTTCATCTGAGCAATGTTGAAATTAAACTGATCTAATCAGGTTTGAGGGAATTGTTGAAACCTGAATGACTCATGTTTAGACTTTAACTCTCCTTTAATGAGTTAATAAAATTCTTATGAGTAATACTTCATTTTTAATCAAAGCTGGAATTAAAGAAACTTTTAAAGAGACCTTTTTGTTAAGAATAGATCCTATATATTCTCCCATGTATCCTGACTGTCGCCATACCACAGTAGCTGATGTCCACTCTTCTCTGATCACAGTATTGATACCAATGGACTGATCAGTTTATTCAAAAAAAGTCATCCATGGGGAAAAGAAAAAGTTTCTTCATTTCCTGGTCTGGTTCAACTTTGCCTTAGTGTTTTTGACCTATAGATTTTACATTAAGACGACGTCACCACTTCCTTTCTAAGCCTCCTGGAAAAGTTTTTGCAACTATAAGACCTTTGTGGTTTAAAAATTCATAATGCAAAGAATTAATAATTGACCTTGTTTGCTGTTCGAGGTGTTTTACACGCAGCTGTTTTATAATGGTGGTCGATGGAAAATGCTTTTTGGGCCGCAGGGGATTTTTTTGTTTGTTTCACTCGGTCGCTGGAGCAAGTTAACAGCAACGGTGAAGTGAAAGGAATCAAATGCATGGGAACCTTTTCAATATGGGAGTGAAGCAGACGTCATGTATTCAGGGTATTTTTAATATATTACTTATGACATTTACATGCATTCATCCAATCAGGGGTGCATCAGTAACAAGGCAGAGAACTTAAGTCTTTGTGCATTAAAGACACATAAAAGGTCACATCGTCATTTCCTGTTTGTCTCCCAGGGATCACCACTGTCCTCACCATGACAACCATCAACACCCACCTGAGAGAGACTCTGCCCAAGATCCCCTACGTCAAAGCCATAGACATGTACCTGATGGGCTGCTTCGTCTTCGTCTTCCTGGCTCTGCTGGAATACGCCTTCGTCAACTACATCTTCTTCGGCCGAGGCCCTCAGATGCAGAAGAAGCTGGCCGAGAAGGCGCAGAAGGCAAATAACGACCGGGAAAAATTTGACGGACCCAAGGTGAGAATCATATCCAGAGTTACACTGAACAATGGGCCATGTTTTAAGAGCTGCAAGCAAAGCTGTTGACTACCTGCAGTAAAGCCAGCCTTTCATGTAGGTGTAACGCTCCAGCTTTGGCGCCCCCTGTGGTCATAAATCAGCATGGACGACAATGATGCAATGTCAAACTTTATTACTCTAATAAGCAGGAGAAGCCAGGATGAGCTGCATTTATGTAGATAAGACTGTTAACATGTAGAGCACATGTGAAGCAAGTCTCCAAGGACACACCACACATACATGTCCAGATCCACAGTATAGTTATATGTACTGATATTTCATTTCATTAGAAGTGACATGAAGCAGTATAAGGTCCACTGCTCCGCATATTAAATTCTAATCATTCAGTCAAATTGAATATGAATTTCTTAGTTTTACATTGAAGTGCATTTTAAATAATGACATAATTCTTATTTATTTCTATCTCTATCATATGAAATGAAATTAAATCTCGCTTTGATGAAATGATTTCACATTAATTATCAGCACCAGAATTGTCTGATTCACACAGCTGAATAACTTCCTGGTTCTCTCATCCTCCTCCTCTGTGAACCCCTGACCAAAGCTCAGACAAAAGGCTTTCTGTTTGTCTTTCCAGTCCGTTCTGGAAGGAGGCAATTGCAAGTCTTCGTCCCTTAAACAGTCCAATCAGGTACAAGGGCGCCGTCACTCACGACGGGTGAGTGTGTGTCGCTGTCTGTCACATCTGTGAAACCTCCTGTGAAACTTTGCCGCCGCCGCCAAAGTTTCATCTCCTCATTTAACAGATGTTCGATCACAACAGCTCAACCATCACAACCACCATCACATATAAGTGACTCCTCTTATCTTCCCTCTTCCTCTGTGGTGGTTTACTTGTTTATTGTCTGTATGTGGCCCTTATATCCTGATCCTTCATAAGGACTTAATGAGACATGAGCTTCAGTTTTTATATCCATGAGGTTCAATAAGACCAATAATAAGAATAAGACCAATGCTGTTTGGTAAGAAATTAGTTTGCATCGAAGTAGAGAGAGTAAAGACATAAATATTCACCTCTCATGTCTCGTAACCACGTTGTTATTATATATGACTGTGTACATATTGTGCCTCTATTTTTGCCACATAGGTCTGAATGATTTATTTGTTTTGGTGTGGGAAGCAATAGCTGTCGTGACACGAGTATTAGAGCCATCCAGTCCAACCTTGAGCTGATTTGTGAGAAGTGATTTAACTTTGGGACAGGAAACCTGCTTCTGAAGGCTGCTCTCTGTTTCCCAGCCTGCAATCTGTCAGCCTGCTGGAAGACGCCGGCCCCGGGGCCCGCCGCACGCCGCACACGTGTCATCAGTCACCGGAGCCTCAGCTCACGGCCCATTTTTAACATCGCTCCTGTCTGTTGTGCCTAGGTCGACTCCCAGGGGAACATTTTGCTGACAACCTTGGAGATCCACAACGAGGTGGGAGGAAATGAGATCACCACCACCGTGAGCGAGACCCACAACTCCTCCTCCATGGTGTTCGACAACTCGGGCGTCCAGTACAGGAAGCCGAGCGTGGCGCGAGAGCCCGGCCGCCTCAGCCTGGACAGGAACACACACCTGAAGAAAACGCGTCTGCGGAGGCGATCCTCGCAGCTCAAAATCAAAATCCCAGACCTCACCGACGTGAACGCCATCGACAGATGGTCACGGATAATATTCCCCTTCACCTTCTCCCTCTTCAACTTAATCTACTGGCTTTACTACGTCAATTAATGCACTGATGTTTTTTTTTTTTAACCCATTTCTGTTTTTGAAAGAGTGAACACTTCTCGATGTGAGGAACGTGTGGTGAATTCCTTAAGAACTTTTTTTTATCGTAGCAAGTGAAACCTTTGGACGGTCACTCAGACAGCGTGCACGTGTTAATGCACCTGCAGAACATGTATGTGCTTCACAGAGACTTTCATGTGCTCTGAGCCCTGTGAAGAGCCGGGACGTTATGTTTCACGGGCAGAGGCACAGACTCTTTGCAGCGTTTACAGGACGCTGCATCAGGCCGGTTATTACAGCTGTGCCTATCATTTCAGTATAAAACAACTTATTGCTAATGACGAGACAGCTGACAAAGATTCACAGTATTATTACATCTCTAGTTAATCTGCACCTGGACAATTATGGTTATATCAATACAGAAGTCAGTTTATGATCTGGAAGTCATTTGCTATAAAACCAGTGTGAGTTAAAGGAATAGTTCACTCTTTTGGGAAATACACATATTTTCTTTCTCACTGAAAGTCAGATGAGAAGATTGATGTCATGTACGATCACCAAATTAACACATTTCCTAAAATCTCAAACTATTCCTTTAACTTGCCTTCGAGTCGATGCCGCCCACTGTTCACTGGTTGTGACCTTGCTCCTCATTAACAGGAGCTCTAACACTGTGTAAGGATGTGGAAAAAGCAACACTGATTTTAAAGCACAGTTTCTATGAAGGAGCGCGAGGCTGATGAATCCATACCAGCATTTTATAAAGCTGTCATCCTGTCATTTACTGCCATTATTTGAAGGAATATTTTGACATCTTGAGACGTTATTATTGTTATTGCTTCATCACTCTCTTGTTGAGATTTCTAAAACAAGATTAGGACGAGAATAAAGACTGGAAACAGGAGATAACAAAGGCAAAAATCAGCCGCTACCAGCACGACTAAAACTCACCGATTAAAACGCTTCATCCCATTTGTTTTGAGAAATGTAAAAATGAGATGTTGTGCTTTTACATGTTGTAACTACGTCTTGGTTGGACTCAGCAATTTCCACAACATGCAATTTTAATGCTAATTAGTAAGTTTTAGAGGTGAATTTTGTTAAAGCTGAACGGGGCCACGCTAGCTGTTTCCCTCTGTTTCCAGTCTTTATGCTAAGCTAGGCTAATTAGCTTCCGGCTGAGGACATGAGAGTGATGTCAATCTTTTCATCTCACTCTTGACAAGAAAGTGAATTTCCCAAAATATCAAACTATTTCTTTACATTTGCAAGCACCAGTTGCTAAAGCTTCAGCCTGCCATAAACCCAAACACATTTATGTGTCAGTTTATGTCACACGGCAGTCGAACCAGGCTTTACAGTCAACGTGTACAATGTCTGATCAGTTTGTTTTCACTCTTCTGTCTTTGTGCTTTCAGGACTGCTGTGGCGTTATTTTATAATTCTGTCAAACACACGTTCAACACAGCACCGTCCACATGGCCTTCTCTCTGTCAGCCTGCATGTTGTGTTTGGACTCACTGACGCCGACGTCTCATGTCAGATTTTGATCAACCTCCACGTTCAGATTTGTCGATTCTCCGTCAAACTTAATGTACATACTGTAACTCTTTTCTTTCAGCTCACGTTAATTACATGGCTTTGTTGTCAGCGGTGTTTTGCTCGGTGATTTCTGGCCTCGCTGTTTTGTTTTGTCAGTCTTTGCACGACATTATAATTTCCTATTTGTGTTGTAAATATAAAACACAATATCACAGCTTGGGATTATTTCCATTCTTTCCTGAAGGAGTAAGTAGATGATGTGAAACGCTGTCGGTGTAGAAGGAGTTGGGGGGGGATGTATGGTATCTCCAAAACAGCAACTGTTGGCATACGTGGCTCGAAAGGCGCCATCTGCACGGCTCGACTGAGCGGCTCGCAGCGCGTAGGAGTGACGCCACCTGTCAGGAGTCCGCTCAGCTCGACGACACCCTGACGGAGCCCGGCATCACAGAACACATCAAACTGAAACACATCACTAATAAACCACACCGGGACTGGTTTCTGCACTGCACTTCAATTTCCTGCATGTTCCTTTAAATTTGTTGCTCATTATATTTGGTAATTACGTCTCGACTGTCAGGAATCAGCAGATTTCTTCTGTGTGGGATAAACATAAGAGAACAGATCTGACAAAACCTTGACAAAAGGCTTATGCTTTAATGCCTTTATTTAACATTCATAAACAGTGAATAAACCCTTAATAAGTTATAAATAAGGCATAATAATGTAGTTGTGAGCAGATGAATTTGTCAACAATCAAAAGCTTCTACTATGAAGCATCTTTAACTGGTGAAAAACAAAATCTGTAATCATATATAATGATATATGAACAAACACACACAAATCCTTTTTTTTTTTTTTTTTTCTTATGAACTGTCTCCACTCAAATCATCCACAGGCGTCTTTCAAACTCTTCATTAATGTTTGAACCTCACAAAGACGTGTGGACCTTGGAAATAGTATTATATTAATATCCTACTTATTATTATAGTGTAGTTACCAGATTTCTCTCAGCTGCATCTCATGACCTTCATCTATCATAAAGAGCGAAGAAGAAGCTCATCAATAAAACAAAATTAATTGGCAAATATTACTGATAAAACATACTAAATAAATACTGATATAATATTTATTTTATATGATATTTATATATTGTATGATATTGGCATTGGTTCTGGAAGCTTCACAGGAGGAATTTTAGTTGTTGATTAATGAATTAAGCAACCTAGAAATGCAAAAATGCCCTTATCTGTCCAACACTACATTATAATGTGCTATAAACATGTATTAATTGTTTTGCTTGTACTCATTCTAAATCAGATGTAGAACTACAAAACTGAGCAAAAATTAAATTCCAGCACAAATTAAATCCTTTAATATTCCTAAAAGAAATCCTTTAATTTTCCTACAAGAATGATCAGGGGACCATGAACATCAGTGGGTTTCATCCTCTGGTGACCATGAACATCTGTAGCAATTCCATGACATTCAATAGTCGAGCTACTTCAGTGTAAACCAAAGGGGTGAACAGACAACATGGCCTAAAGTCTACTTGAACTCACTCTGACAAATATCCTTCACCACCCAAACAAATCCTCAGAAGTGAACCAGAGTTTGTTCCCACCTTTCCAATACGATGTAAAGCACATTTACTGTTCCAGGATAATAAAGTCAGAGCATTACTGATCCTCCTCGGCAGCGAGAGGAGGCAATTTTCTTGCGGGACCTCGTCAGCAGAAACGACCACAACAACACAATGATCCCTGTTTTATCGTGTGTGTATGAACGGCGGCGAGGTCGTGGCACGGCGGCTCCCGAATGAGCAACGCTGGTGTAATTTTCATAAGCCGCGAGACAACTAAGCCGGGCCTTACTCATTCATTAGTCATCTGCATTCTTCATTTATTCTCTCTGCTGTGTTATATTTCAGCAAACGTTAGTCACTGTAATCTCATTTCGGTCACTGCGCCTGTTTGTTCCTGACCCCCCCTCCCTCCTTCCTTTCCTCTCCTCTGCTTGTGTTAATGTTGTGATTGGTGTCGTGTGGGATGAATGGATGAACGGCTGCGAGGTTCTCCGGAGCTGCAATAACTCAATTCACAGATTATGTCTGATTTATAGTTGCACGCTTCTGATAAATGAAAAGCAGGTGTGTGTCGCGCCGTGAGCTGTGCGTTATGATGATGTGACAGATTTTTTTTTAGGGCTGAATTTCTCTCTCACACATTACCATGAAATCTGGATTCTGGTCCTGTGAACTCTGATTAAAAGGCTTTGTACTGGTGACAGATGAGATTAATCAACCCGCCGGAACCGTTCTTGGATGTAATGACTCGCGATGATTGAATGAAACAGGGATATTGTGCATGTAGCTTTCCCCTGTTTTTTCTTCGAGATACAATGTGGAACTTTCAGAAAGTCCTCGTTGTTAATGGAACTGGTGGCTGGTTAGTGAACTGCAGGCAGCATCGGTTTGCATCATAGACTGTATAAAATATGGACGTAGTGTCCGTGACGTCACCCATAGGTTTCTGAAGAGCAAAAATGAAGCAAATCGTAGTGCGCAGCCATCTTGGTAGCCTACCTCCGGTTACTCCAAATATGGACAAAGAGGTGGAGCGAGGGCGGAGCTGAGGCGGGTCGAATGAACGCTATTGGCTGAAAAAAGCCGCTTTATTCGAAATAATCAAACTAGCTACGGCTAACCAGCTAGGTTAAATGCTAAATATCGTTGCTAGCCGGCTAACCCCACGACGATCTCTTTCCCAAACTCAGTGACTAGAATTAGCCGGGGTGACGCCCTTTAGACCGTCAGTGGCTAGTTGTCAATCAAAGTGGCGCCACTTAGATTGACAGCTATGAATTGTGCATAATGATGTATGCTGTATATTTTAAACGAACGCCTTATAAAAAAATTCGCCCCCCCCAGAGTTGTCATGGAGTAGAAAAACAGCTTATGAGACTAGAGCCATGTTTTGAACCAGGCTGTAAATATGTTTTTTTTTCTGTCGTCAAATTGGACATTTTAACATGGGGCTCAGATGTAATTGACTCCCTTCTGCAGCCTGCTCTAGTGGTTATTCGAGGAACTGCCGCTTTTTTGCACTTCCGCATTGGCTTCATTTTTCAGTGCTGGAGGTTGCCGCTTGGTAAAACCCCAGCGTCGGTGTCCCCAAGTGGAAGAGGATGTCTGAATGATTGGCTTCGAAAATCAGCATCACTAACCTGGAAGGCTGATTACTATAATTATAGATTTAAATGTAAAATAAGATAAAACATTTTCCATGCTTCTGAAATCTTGTTCTTTCATCTGCTTTGCAACTGAATCTCCGCCCCACCTTTGCATGTGTCGGCTCCCGGTGTGCATTGAGTAATAAGGATTACCAGACGCCCGAGGGTCCGGACTCTTTGCCCTTAATGGTCTTATTCATCCGGCCATGCTTTGGTTGGTCTCCACATTACGTGACACAACCCGACACAGAGAATACACTACATGAAGTGACCCACAGTTAATTTAGCTGCAAAGTGTGTCACAAAATAAAATACTGTCCTTTCCTTTCCTCCCTCACCTCGTCGAGATAACTTCACAGAAGTGAGGTGAGGAATAGAGCGAGCGCAGCGAGGAGGGCGAGGGGGAGGGGGGGAGGAAAATGAATGCATGATTTGCCCTTTGGCTCATAAATGAGACATTAATTAATAACTTTATGCCAATAAATGTCCTGTAAAATAAGTTTTATTATAATTTCCCTGCATTACATTGGCTCCAGTGCGCGGAGCCTATTTTAAACAGTCCTCTGGATTAATGGTGACCTTTTGTACTTTCGCTGACTGTTATTTAAGAGATTGTTCCTGCAAATTAGATGCAAGAAAGATTGTTTTCACATCGTTCCCACATTTGTATGGATCTCTGCCTTCTGTACCGAGCTCACACACGCCACATGAGTTGGGTTCCTGTGAGATATATCCCATTGTTATGAAGTTAGCTTTAAGCCTCGAGACTACTGGTTTCTATAGGAAGTAAGTAATTTATCAATCTATAGCTGCTGATGCTAAAACAGATATATTTCTCTCTTTTTTGACATTTTTTATTTTTGTTTTGTGAGGACATGATAATACAGAGCTTACTTTCAGATAACATACAATTGTACTTCTTCTGTCGCTCACAATTAAAATTTTTGTTTACAAAACCAAAACCAAAAATCAGAATGTCAAATGCATTATATTTGAAAACTTTGAACAAACTGGGAAAGATGGGGAGAGAAAAAAAAAAAAAAAAAGGGTCTACCAGGGAGACTTGAAATTAAATATAAGTAATACAAGGCTCATTGTTAGGTCCATTAAAACATTTAAAAATAAAATATGTAAGCAGCAGGGTCATTCATTCAGTACATCTGTCTGTAAGGGACTAACGTATTTAACCCACTTGGCCCAAAGTTTAATAAATGTGTTTTTCTGAAGGCGAAGGGAGAAGGTAATCCCTTCCATAATGTGAATATCATTTACTATGCCTATCCACTCCTGTATTGTGGGTGGGTCAGGAAGCAACCAATGCCTTGTAACTGCTTTTTTACCAGCGGTTATCAAAATACCAAATAAATATCCATCAGTTTGTCTGACCAAAACAGATATATTTCTATACTTCATAAAAGCTGAATGTTTGTGTTTGTTATCGTACCCTGATGAGCAGGACCTCTCCTCTCCGATGCGTTCAATGACACCGTAGCTGCAGCACAGGGACGACAGATGGGGAGTAAAGCACCGGTGTTGAAGATGTGCTGACTGTGGACAGAAAACACACAGATATAAGAGAACACTCGACACTATGATTTATTAGTAAAGTCGTTACAGCAACTGCAGATTTAGAAAAGGAGAGTAATTGTATTGGAGATCATTTAGACCAACACATTCATAACCTCACACAACAACACTAACTGGACATAAAGTCACACCAGCTCACACACACTGCTGTCTAGTAAAGCCCCTATGTGTGTGTTACAACTAGGGATGAGCGAGTACACCACTATATCTGTGTCCGTATTCGGAGTGGGCGGGGCCTAAACCGGAAGTTAGTGCAGAAATGGGTGAGGCTTAAAACTGTACATTATTTTAAGTCTGAAATTGATATGGATTGATCAGAAGTTGCTAATAAACTGTATTCAGTATTTAACTCCATAATATTTATAATATAATTTTCATGAACTGCAGAGAGAAAGTGTCAGATACTGCATGCAGCCACACACAATAAAAATATTAATGTGGGCTAATTTGTATGTTCAGCTATATGTGTGTATGTGTGTAAGTGGTCTGTAAGACTGTTTATTTTTAATGATCTGTGTGAACTTCATGATTCATGCAAACATCCAGTGATGGCAAACAGGGAAATAATATGTCAGCCTTGTTCACTTCTTCTCAAAAGCACCGCGTTCAGTAGGCTATGAGCAAAGTTTTTCAATTGACTTCATATCACCAGCCAAACTAAGAGCAAGCAGACGGTTAAAAAAATAAAAAATAAAAAAATCGGACTGGAGCGGAGGCATTTACCGACGCGACGCGAGCCGTTTTCAGCTCTGTCTTGTCAAATGCACCGCGCGTATGTTGGGAGAGACGTGCACAGACCATACAGTCTATGGCAGAGACGTGTCTGTGTAGGGAGGGGCGGGCGCTGTGTGTGACTGGCCAATCACAGAGCGCGAAGACAGTCAGTTCCACAATGAGGATTTTCCTTCAGCACGAGCACAGATCTATGGCACAGATATTGACGGATTTTACTCGTATCATAATCGTATTCGTCAAAAATGCTTTATCCGTAACGGATACTCGTCTGAAACGAGTATCCGGCTCATCCCTAGTTACAACAGTCGTGTTCCCGAGTCCATGTATTAATCTCATACATATTAGGATACAGGATTCACAGCAGGCTCCTATGATGCCAGATAAGCGGGTACTCCTCCTCCCAAGGTCTCACTCATTGGTAGAAAAGTTTATAATTCAGAATAGAAGACAAGTCTGATGGCCTTAAGGCAGAAGCAGGATGCCCCGTCCCTCTCTGATATTTACAGCCTCCATCTTCATGAAGCAACAACATATATCATAGGGCACTCAAGAATACAATAACATAAAGAATAAGAATTTCTACAACAATCTCTTTTATCCAACCATGTGTTCACAAAGTGTTATGAACTGAATAAACAGATATAAAACAATGAAGCTGATGATCAATCATTAAATATATTGTCTTTGTCCTGTATAATTGATCAGATTGTCACAGTTTTATTCATGTTTTACACACATTTTTGGAGTAGTATAAAGATGCTGCACGCTATATTTTTTTGCACTGTACACACTTTTTGCTGGTTGTACCTGTCTGCTGGGATTTGAACGTTTCACTCAGTGGAATTCTCTAACTATGATGTTTTCAACAAGGCTCTGAGGTCTGTAAGAGGATAATTACAACCAGTTTGGTGAACGTTTTTCTCTCATCACAAGTCAGCTGTTTAAGTGGAGACAGACATTTCAATTCAATTTATGAACCAGTGGATAATCATACAGGAATTTGAAGAATATCAGCAATGAAATTCTAATCATTTATCCAACTATAGAGCCACAACTCACATACCCGTCATGGTTTGGGTGAACATCGCTGGTGGTCACTTCTTGGTCTTGGTGATAAAGGGCGGCCATTTTCTCATCTTTTCCACTTTCTGGGTCAAACATTCTTGCCTGGATTCAAATACAACCTTCCTCTCTGTTTAACCTTCAGCCTGGAAAGTCACCACGCTGTCAAACGCCTCCCTGTTACCCCGTCCCGGCGGGTCAGGAGAGCAGGAATAGCAAAATAATTTTTAATGATTTGTGTGCAATAACTCTTCCTCACGTCCATGGGATCGATACCTGCCCAAGAACAAACTGCTGTTAATTTGAAATTAAATATTGATTTAAGTCATTCAACAATGTCATGGGAATCAACAGGGCTGCAGCTATTTTTCATTTGAAAACAGCATTTTATATGAGAGTAACATTTCCATTCATCACATTGAGATGTTTATTCATCACTGTACATGTAGCATGGGGGGTCTGGATCCGGTTCACTGGGTGGTTTATTTTGTAATTTTTTAGAGACAGTGTGGCTCTGTCAGACCAACACCTCAGGACAAATTGATCCCAACAACTATTGTATGGAGGAGAAATCCAAATGCTGATCACCTGACTTTTCCTTTACGTGACCAAATACCTGCAAAGCCAATCACATTCATATCAGCTTCAATTGCATCTTGTGTTTAGCTGCCATCAGGGCTGTGGACTCTCCCTCATACACAGGAGGAGTTGTCCATCACACACAGTTTACCTCTAAATGTCCTGGTTTTTTAACAGGAAAGTCATCACACAGAAAAGATAACAATGATTAGCTATAAGCTGTAATTGCCATCAGTTCCCCAAAAACTCTCCTATTCAAACTTTCATCCTGTAAACAGCACAAATAATCATTAACTCGGGGCCGTGTATATCTTTCTGTAATAATTAGAAGACGAGGCTCATTTTAGGAAAATCGCATTTGAAAAGGATCGTTATCTGCTTGACAGGAGGTGTCGTCCATTCTCTGCTTTAATTTTCACGTCTGACTGGCATGTATCCACCACTCAATCATTGATTACAGGGTCATATCGTGGCTGTGGATTCCAGTGTCTTGTAATTAAAAGTGCCTTAGCCTCTGGCACAATGTGCCTATTGTATATGCAAGATCTCTCTCTGTGTGATTTCCCCAAGCCCCACCAGCTGCACGTTTCTGCAGATATAGCAAAAATGTCTCCATTTTGCGGGGAAATTCATCAAATCAATTATTGAGTTAATTACTTTGATTTATTTGGGCCTCTGCACATTGAACTTCTGAATGCATTATATATTCAAGAGGCAGTCAGCTAAATCCTTTGATAACCGCATCGTGCACACACAGCAGAGAGTGACTGCTGTTTTTCTGAGTGCTATGGATCAACAGCAATAACAAAACAGAAACACTGTGAATAATTATCCAGTAAAGGAAAAAGCAGATGTTGAGATACTTCACATGATAAGTGGAAAATTTGACCTGCTTGTAGCACTAAAACAAAAATCAGAGGCTCTCCACAGTCATGGATTCATCCTCTGGGAGCTGTGAATATCTTTAACAAATCTAATGTCAGTCCACTCAATACACTTTATTAACATGTTCAAACAAAACTCCTGTCTCTCCTCCATAAGGTATCAAAGTAATTTGATTAATTAATTACTTCATCTCTCTGTTTGTGTCACATTCTCCGAGGTGCAGAATTGAAAATTAGGACGCCCGGTCGCAGCCGAGGGAGACGCTAATTTTAAACTCATCTACATCAAAATGGTAACATGTCTCTTTAATTAAGCAGACCGGTATCCACATCGTGAACTCTCGGGAGAAATGCTCGTTCGATGAGCTTTCTCATTAAACACCAATCAGACCCCGCGTTCTCCGCACACAGGCTCTCACTTAACTGCACTTTGCATCGGCTAATAAAAGCAGCTTCTTCAGCCCAAACGCCCAGAAGAACCCAGAAGACGTCTCTGACTTTATTAAAGTTAATGTCGTGCTGTTAATCAGACTTTTCCTCCGGTGCCTCAGGGTGCGCTGGAAATGCCTCGTGGAAGTGATGATTTCAACAGTAATTTCCAAACAAGCTTCCAGCAGTGGGGGCATGGTTGGAGGAGGTGTTTGTCCCAGGAAGGTGTGGGTGGCTACCAGAAGTCCAGAGGGTCTAACTGAAAGCTATAGTACCAGGTTTGTAGTCTGGATTTTGTACTTTCATAGATAATGGTCACAAAAGCTTGCTTGTCCTTTCTACATATGTTGAGGATTTGGAAGATTCCTATATGATGTCTGTGTTATGGTTTGGGTATTTTTGTGGTTATTGTAGTTTATATTTCTGTGCATTTTTAGTTTTATTTCCAGTGTTTTCAGTTTGAGATTGTTTCTTTGTGTTTTTGTTCAGGCCTTGCTTCAGTGGCTGGGGGCGTGGCCTATGGTGCTGGGGGCGTGGTCTTGGGTCTTCTCTCTCTCACCTGCTTCCAATTCCACCTGGTCACCTCTGCTTAAATGCTCCTTTCATTTTCCCCTCAGCTTCACCTTTTTCTAACATCTCCAGCGTGTGTTACTCGTGTTCCCAGTCGTTCCTTGGTTTTTCTTTTCTTTGTTCATTCAAACCTGCTCCAGCGTTACCTGCTCCACCTGTACATCTCCTGCCGTCCCGCCTCAGCACCCACAGCCCAGCCTCCAACCACTAAAGCTACTCCGTCTCACCTGTGCCTCAGCTTGTGTTTTTTGCTGTAAGTCCTGGAGTTTTTTTGTTTATTAAATCCCTTTTTACCTTCCCTCATGTCTGTGTCTCACTCCTGGGTGTGAGTGAATGAAGCCCTATAGCTGTAGTAAGAGCCACTCTGTCCTCACTCTTAACATCATACTACACTTGTTCAAGTTGGGCATTAGACAGAGATGCCACTTTTGGAATCATCCTTTACTGTTGATTTTGAAGCAGCAACTATACATTAGTGTTGGGCAGAGATTGACGAGGGTCAGCTTGATCCAATCTGATCACATGGTTGTCTTTTAACACGCCATCTGTTAGTTGAAGTGGTGAAATAAATGAGCTCAGTCACAGTCTCACAATCTAACAGAGGTTTAATTACAGTCTGACCAGGTAACCAGGCTGAGAAACTGTTTGATCAGAAGGACCTCAGAGTCATATGTTGATTGTGAGGACCAAGCTGATGTGCTCTTAACCCTTCGTGTGCTGTGCCAACTCATCGTGCCAATTCTGTGCCAACTTTTTCCACATCAAACATTTTAAAATTCATCATCAGTGGATCATGTTTATGACAAATAATGTTTAAGATGTGATTAAGGTTTTTACAACTGAAACACTTCATGCAGCAAAACCTTCACTGCAGGTCTGTGTCTGGACAACGACTCTGATCTCTGAAGTCTGAAGTGTTGCATGTCCATCCACACTTTGTGCCTCGCCACATAAAGGGCACGCTGCTCTCTGCACTGACACGTTGGCTTCACGCAACAACACCTCCTTCCCACGACGGCTGTTGTTTGGACTTGGAACAACATGCTGGAGGACTTTAACATGTTGTTTTGTGAGTCCTGTCTAAAACCATACGACATATACCATTCACTGTTAGAGGAGTCTGCAGTGATTTCTCTGGTTTCGGTCTGCACTGCTGTGTTTTCTCTGGTATCTCAAATATGTATCTCATCCTGCTGTTTCCCTTCACATTTCTCTCAGACTGATTTTCGTGCTTGTAATTTCTTGTATGAATGATGAGGGCAAATGAAACTATTTTCAATTTTACTTTATAAATGCCACCTGTTACCACCAAACTGCCGTGGCTGCAAATTATTATAATCACTGAAGAGAATTTTTTTTTCCTTTTTATTGTGCATAATAATCATACATTCTACATACAACTGGTACATAATTACTTAATTTTTTCCTTTTTTCCAAATGCAAATATATATATATATATATATATGTATATGTACATATCCTTGGTCAATCAGTAATCAGGTAAATAAGTAATAAATAAGAGAATATATAACCAGAATTAATAGAGAGAGGAAAAAAGAAAAAAAAAGAAAAGAAGAGAATGTTTAATTAATCAACTGTGTTTTTTGAGAATAATGTCACATGAACAAATGAACCAATTACACTTGATGCTCTTGATTGTCTCTTTTGTTTTCTCATTCTTGGCACTTTTAAGTATTCATCGCTTTGTAGAACAACGTGCTCGCTACTTCTGAGACCATGCATGAAGAGGAATAAATCAAACACAGTCGGACGGAGCTGATGTTCAGACTGAAGAAAAGGATAAGCTGCTCGTATGAACTAGATTGTTGAGTTGGCCTGATTCAAGCTGTCTGAACATATAGGTTAGAGGAGCCGGACACAATTTAAAGTGGCATGAACACATGGGCTGCAGATGTTTTCTATCTGCACCTGTTGATGCTGTGATTCATATAGGTATCAAAGGTTGGTGCTGTCTTTCAACTCAGCCATTATGTATGATCATTTTAAACCTCCTGGATGATGGAGGAGGAGGAGCTAAGGGGATGCAGGGCCAATGAGAGACAAGTTTTCAAGGCTGACTTTTCATGGATGATGAGTGACTGACTCTGGAGGCAGAAGCCAGATATTATCCTCTGTACCTCGATGTGAGGGTGAGATGTTGAACTCAGCTGTTGGTGGACTGCTGGATGTGCCGCCCCCAGAGGACAGATGTGATGTCTTTGTTTGGAAGCCAGACGTTTCCTCGAGGTGTTCGCCCAGCAGTCAGATTCAGACGGGCCAGTCTCGTCCCAGACCAGTTCTCTGATTGACTAAAATTAGAATTATCTGTCCAAGTTAATGCTCTGACAAGAGGTGACATTGTCCTCTTGTCCCAGATTTAATGACAGCCCGAATTAGAGTCAACACATCAAGGTGCATAAACCAGCAGTTTTTATTCAGACGTCTGGTGACACAGACTCTTCAAGGAGGCCGAAATTATCAGTTTCTTCATAAATGTCTTCACCTGCTATATAAATAATCTGAACCTATTCAATAGTTTAAAATAGTAAAGCAAGAATTTTGTCATCGTTAACTGCACTGATGGCTCAGATTGAGGGACCACTTTGGTCCGGATTGAAATATCTACTATTTAATGGATTGCATCAAAACATATGTAGAGACATTCATTGGCCCCAGAGGATGAATCCTACTGACCTTGGTGATCCTGGTACTTTTCAGAGTTTGGGTAGATTTACTGCAGATTTGCATTTTGTGGATTTTTGGTCCTGTCTCTGGTTTGTGCTCACTGATTTCTTGATGTGGACATGTTTTCAGTTTCAGTCCTTCCTTGGATTGACCTCAGCCTGACAGCCCTGTTCTGGCTGCCAGTCAGGTGACTGTTGAATCTAATCCTGAAGAAGGCAGTTTGCCAAAATGTTGGACTTTATGAGTTGAAACATGCATTAGAGTTATGAGAGTGAGGTTTTCCCTTTCTCTCTCTCTCTCTCTCTCTCTCTCTCTCTCTCTCTCTCTCTCTCTCTTTACGATGTTTAAGAGCCTTATATCACCTCTGTATGACCACTGAATGACCAAACACAGAAGGAACATTTGGGAGCTCAGAGTCTGTATTGATAACTATGGTGCTGGAACACATGTAAAATTCCTGATAAACAGAATCGACTGCATATCACACTGATGATATAAACCTCTCTGGCAACAATTATATCAGTAATAACATGTCAATCATGATAGAGGCAGATTTTTAAAATATTTAAACAAACTGACATCATGTGTTAGACAGCATGTGTTTACACACACAGTAGATCATTATCACATTAATGTGGCCGGTGTTGTGAACGTGACTGTCAAGTTATGTTTTCTACGACCACAGCTTTGCCCAAACTTGAA
>JBBMOC010000299.1:0-33243 GCA_037975185.1 Centropyge bicolor
ACACACACACACACACACACACACACACACACACACACACACACACAGTTGGATTGGTGTGTGTATTACATGAATCACATCCCCCCGTGTTCCTCCCTCAGGCTGTAGCAGTTTCAGAGAGATGGCAAAGGTCTGTTCTGATGACATCATCATCATGGGACAGCCAGTCCCTGCTGACGCTGTTTCTGCAGCGGCATTAAAAAAAAGCTTCAAAGGAAAACTGTGGCTGCGTCTGAGCTGATTTTCTCAGTTTTTTTTCTTAAGCTGATGAAATATCACCAGAACATTTTCAGCTGTTGTGATGTTTTATAGTCGAGTGATTAGTGATTTGACAAGAAACTAATTGGTAACAGTTTTGATCATTATCAGGCTGAAATATCAACAATCCTCTGAGTCCAGATCTTTAATCGTCTGAATCAAAACTGCACCAGAACAAACACTTTACCCCAAAAGCTTCCAGGATTTCTCTCCTCCTTCTTTAATAAACAGTCAAAATTTAGACAACTCAGCTTGTTCATGTGATATTAAAACATATTAAAACATGTCATGTCTTGTTGATTAAATTGATTAGGTTCATCTTCATGGGAGCATGAATTCTTGAGCAGAACTGAACATGTCTCGTTCCATTCCATGTAGAAATGAAGGTGAAGTAAAATCCAGTCTGACGGCAACATAAGAGTGATACAAGAGGAAAGGTGATGTAATTATGAGGGTAGTGTGGAAAGGTCAGCACGGTCAGGTCGGTCTTCTGAGGACCACGAATTCAACAACACATGTAATCCAGCTGATTCTAGAGCATAAGGCCAAACGTTGTTCAACAGAGCTCAGAGTGGTGCCAAAGGAAGTTCAGAGTGTCCACAGTCAACAAGGTTAATCCTCTGGGGATCACAAATATTCTCACTAAATCTCATGACAGGCTTTTGATTGGGGTACAAGTGGGAGGTTTTGACCCATGATGGACTGGAAGTAGAATACCAAAGTCACCCTCTGGGGACCATGAACTTAACAAATAAACAGAAATCTTGCCAATAGTTTTGAGATATATGAGATGGTCTAATCAACCAGCAGCTGACCAACAGTCCAACCAATGAAAAACAGTCAACACGGCTGTCGTACTGACGTCTGAACCACCCACCCGCTTCATGGCACTCGTTGGTTTATAAAACACACTGAGGATCCGCAGTGGTTCCAGGCAGTCTGCACCCTCAACCAGCCAATACATTAAATCTCTGTCTCGTAATGATGATGTCACAACCTCTCTGTCATGGCCCACACAGGCCGGGCGGATCGATAGTCATTTGGCCGTGAGCTTGCAGTGGATACGAGCCATTAAGACACACTCACCATTTACCTCCTCTGTCAGTAATCAGATTAGTGTTTGTGGTAAAGTCCAGCGTCCCTGTGTCGCACGAGCAGCAGACAAGTGTTGAGGGAAAATGTCTTCCATTAGAGTACTGTGTGTGTGTGTGTGTGTGTGTGTGTGTGTGTGAGAGAGTGTGTGTGTGTGTGTGTGAGTGTGTGTGTTTGTGTGTGTGTGTGTGTGTGTGTGTGTGTGAGTGTGTGTGTGTGTGTGTGTGTGTGTGTGTGTGTGTGTGTGTGTGTGTGTGTGTGAGCGTGTGTGTGTGTGTGTGTGTGTGTGTGTGTGTGTGTGTGTGTGTGTGTGTGTGTCAGGCTTGATGTTACTCCAGGACATCTGGCTGAGCATCAGGTCATGAGGTGGAGTTTTCTGAGTTTTTATCTGACTCCTGAAATGATGCACATGATGGTGCATTTCATTTAACTCAACAGTAACATACTTGTTGTCCATCGGGGCTCCTGAGCAGATTCTCAGTGATGTTCTGAACATATTTTTGTCTTTGTTTCCAACATTGCGCTGCATCACAGCAAAGACTGTTCAGGAAATTTGCGTCAACAACTTGGTTCTTTCTTCATGTGTCATGTTTGTTATGATAATCCAGAATCTGAAGGGTTCTCTGTTTGCTCATCTGCCAAACTGGCACGAGGTGACAATGGCACTGCTCACTTTGATAATTGATTATTGATTAGCTTCCATGTTATATCAGTGTACATTGTGACAGAAATTGATGGAAGATGCCGATCAACCTGCAGCTGCTGTGTCACAGCAACAGCCATTCACTAGGTTTCTTTGCTAGAAGGCTTTTATTGTGGCAAGCAACCACAGGAAGTATTGACTTCACATTAAAAGCGTGTGTGTGCCTGCTTCCATCCATCCTTGAACTTGTGAGTGAGAACTGACCTGTTTCTCAGCAGCAACCACGGAACTAAATATACAGCATTATTATCTTTGTCTTAGGTTTTTGTGTGTGTGTGTGTGTGTGTGTGTGTGTGTGTGTGTGTGTGTGTGTGCTGACTGTGTGTAGATGATCCTCTGAGTCTCTGCTGAGGCCGGACTTATTTTCCTGGCAGGGAGCATCTCTTTGGATCCAGACCTTCCTCTCTCCATCTCTCTCACTCTGAAGCACATTGATCCGTGCTGCTGGATGAAATGTGCTTTTACAAATAAAGTTGCCACTCTTCCTCTTCTCGTCTCGTCATCTGTACCCACTTCATGTCTCTCTCTGTGTCTCCCAGTAGAAACACAAACTCTCCCACTCTTTTCCTGCAGTGCAGCCGTAGAGAGATGTATTTCCCCCTCGCTTCCAAACTGCGTTTTCTCACCAATGATTTCATCACTGAAGCATGTGCTCGCTCTGCTTCCCTCTGCGTCTGTGTGTTTCTGTTTGTGTCTGTATGTGTGTGTGTGTGTGTGTGTGTGTGTGTGTGTGTGTGTGTGTCTACACGTGGTGGGTGGGTGTGTTTACTGCCAGTGCAGGGCCTGGATTATTCCTGTTCATGTTTGGTTGTTTGCCCATGTTCTCTTGTAACTCTCAGGCCTCTTTGATTTTTGCTTTCCTTTCTCTGCCTCTGACGTGATGTTCAGACCGCTCGCACTGTGTGTGTGTGTGTGTGTGTGTGTGTGTGTGTGTGTGTGCGATAGAGAGCCATAAACACAGATGTGTGTAGCTGCTGAATACACACACTTTGCCTGAGGGGGAGCAGTCATTTTGTCTTCTCCTGTCACTGTCTGGTCAGAGCTTCATGTTCGTTCCACCTGTGCTCACTTTCACCTCAGGCTGTTGTTGTGCTCGCCACCTTCTTTACACCTGCTTTTCGGCACTTAAAAAGAAAACCACGAGATATCAGCACTGTTCACAAAGGCCACATTCAACTTATCGGTTAATGCGTTTCATATCCAGATAATATTAAATATTTAGTTTAGACACTTTATTTGCACTCAGCCACTGTGAGCCAGATAAGACCTGAGATTGGTTTGTCTTCGTTTTCTCTGCTGGCTTTAACATTTACAAATAGAGAAAGAAGGAGAAGCTGCTTTTCCTCCCTGCTGCTCTGATCGTGACCACACACGACTTGAAGTTGAAAACATAATCTGTCTGTCAGTTACGTCCTGCTGAGCTAGACGAGATAACGACCAGCGGCAGATACGTTCAGACAGTCAAAAACATTAAATTATGTTTCATGAAATTCAGTTTTCTAATGTCACTGATAATATCACCTACATTGAAAAAGGAGCTCATCAAAAATGTAAAAATCAGAAACTGCATCAAGAACACAGAAAAAATAAAAGAATCGTCAATCATTTTTGATATTTTAGACAGTCTACAGTGTGGATATAAGCCAGAGGTGAACCAGGGACAGGGACAGTATATGGTCTTCATCTTATCCACTGGACCAACACGATGCCCCAGAAACTTCTTGAACTAATCCCAAACTCTGTTCCTCTGTGCTGGATGTTCAGATCTCGGTCTGTGAGATCAACAGTTCCGGATTCTCAGCAGCAGCCACCACGGCCTCTCTGCCGTCTAAAGTTCAGCTGGGCCCACTGTTTATTAGCAGTGCATAAATCCTCCAAAAGCACACAAATACTGCGGAAACTGCAACGAGTCAGTTAGAAAAAAGCTTCACTTACACCAAACACACAAGTGGGACATCGGCCCCTGATTTGTTTTGCGTCCAAACTTACAACAAACTTCGACTTTCAACTCACATCCAGTGGCTTTCCAGCAACTTCAGAGCAGAACGAAGGAGAAGTCAAGTTTCTGTGTGACTAATTTTTGGGGTTATGTAACTCTGCTCTCCCACCTTACTGGGACTGGGGTGAAAAAAATCATGAGCGTGACAGAACCTAGGAAAGAAATGTCTGTCAGTGACATCGTGCTTGGCTGCTTTGAAGGATGAGATGTGTCATGTTTTTTATTATAAACTCACACTGACAATAAGAAGATGCCGACGTCATGCTCTTGTTGGTGTTGCTCAACTTTTCATCACCTTTTTAATGTGACGTTAATGTGAAACTGAGTCTCGTCACATCAAAGCTTTACATGAAGTGTAAAGCATCTTTGAACCAATCTCTGCCTTCATGCTGTTTTTAGAATCATTTAGGTTTAGCTGCTCTTTGTTATTTTACTGCTTTGTTTTTGTCCTGCGTTGTGGTTCGTGTTAGTCTGAGAGGCTTGATGTATGAGACAGCGTGTGTTGGAGTGCATTCAGGGCTTAGCAAGCCTGTGTTGGGTGTGGTGTAGGGATTGTGTGTGTGTGCTTAGAGAGAGCAGGGAAAAAAAATCCCATAATATGACTGAGAGGCTGACAACATGGGATAGTGATTTCAGTCAGCATGGCAACGCTATACAGGCCTGTAACACACAATAGTGCTTTAATGCAGACCATATGTGATGGGGCTCACCATAGGGGAGCACACACACACACACACACACACACACACACACACACACACACACACACACACACACACACACACACACACACACCTCTGCTGGCTGCAGGACACAGTGTATAATCAGCCTGTGGCCTGGCTGGGTTGGGTGCAAACTCTCTGTAATAATACAGCGGCCTGTTGTCAGACTGTAATAAAGGCTCTATTTCTGCACACACACACACACACACACACACACACACACGTCAGTGGAGNCCAGAGGAACATGAGGCTCCGTTTGCTCAAACATGAGAGGATGAATATGTGAATGTGACTTTGACGTCCTGCCGAGACAGACGGGCGAAGCAGAGTCCCCTCATGTGTATGGATGTGCTCATCGACAGGCAGCCTGCTGTGAGTGTGTGTGTGAAGATGGAGGGTTATGAGTGTGTGTGTTATGTGTTGTCTTCTTCTTTGCCCTTTCTTTCTTCTTCCCTCGTGTTTGCTTTCCTGTCTTTTCTTGTTCTTTTCTTCCCTTTGTTTCCTTTTGACTTTTTTCTTTACTTGTTTCTTCTCTCACCTTTAATTTCTTTTCTTTTCATTCCTCATTTCTTCCATCCCTTTCTTTATTATTTATCATGATTATTTTTTATTTCTTGTCTTCTTTCCTTTTCTTTCTTTTTTCTCCTCTCTTTCATTTCTTTACTTTTTTCTTCTAATAAATTTCTTTCTTTCTTCTTCTTCTAATTCCTATTCTTTTGTCTCCTTTTCTTTCCTTTCTCACCTCTTCTCTACTCTATTCTGTTTTTCTTTCCCCTCCCCTTCTCTCCTTTACTCTCCTCTCTTTCATCTGCTCTTCTCTTCTTTTATTTGTTGTTGTTTTCTCGGCTCCTTTCAGTCGACTCCATTCTATTTAAACGCTCCATGTTCCTATTAGCTTTGCTTGACCTTATTTGAGGTACAGGATCCATATGAAGTGTGTGTGTGTGTGCCAGGGAGAGAGAGAGAGAGAGAGCGAGAGAGAGAGAGAGAGAGAGAGAGAGATTGGGGGGCTGGCGATGAATGATGCGCCAGTGTGAAAGCCATAGGACCATGACTATACTGTAGGTGATAGAGACCCAGTAACATCAATCATACACACATACACATGCACACACACACACACACACACACTCACTCTCTGCCCTCGTTATTCCCAGTAGAAGGGCTTTTCTTGATTTTTAATAAAGGATATCTGCAGAGAAGGTCAAGGTTATTCAATCGTTGGTCATTCATCTCCTCTTTTTGCTCTCCCTTGATGCACACACGCACGCACGCACACACACACACACACACACACACACACAGATCTCTCAATCTTCACTACTGGCCCCAGCTCTGGGACCCCTGCACCTTGTGTGTGTGTGTGTGTGTATGTGTGTGTGTGTGTGTGTGTGTGTGTGTGCCTGTTTGTTGGTGTGAACAATGCAGCCGTCATCTCCGGGTTGTGTGACTATCCATCACCGGCTTTATGTACTGAAGCTCTGCTGCTATCTTCTGTGTGTTTCATCCACTGCGAGAGTTTTGCGCTGCGTTCACGAGGTGTCACAGATATTAGTGTTACTCACTGTTTTATCAGAGGCCTGTTTGAACTTCATACAAGCATAAATGGTGTGAAAATTGGAAACTGGATGTTGTGCCAGCGGCCAGATAATATCATGACTGTACATGTGAAATAATGTATGTTGGATTGTTGTAAAAAAAAAAAAAAAAAAAGGCAGCAGTGGCCGGAGAGCATCGGCACATAAAGCTCTGAGGTTATTGTGGTGAACATTATTAATCTGTTTCCTCCGGGGATGTGAGCCGGAGATTTGTGAGAACTACAGATTACTGAAAAATACATCGAATTACAAGAGCAAGTATTTGGAATTTCATCTGCCTTTATGTCCTAACATTGTGTTCCTGGGATGAGATGATACACACAGACCTGTATGATGATATACAGGTTGCTATTTTTATGAAAACAGGCATATCATATCATCTTAACAGGCAGACAGGAAGTGAGGCAGGTGGGCATGAAATGAAAGATGATCCCGAGGCACAGGGGACCGACAGGTAGCCACGGTTTACGAGTCAACACACAGAATAAATCACACAATACTAGAGAGGCCTGAAGTGTGCGATGACAACTGCAGAGACAACGATGTGGTGCTGAGGGAGAGAAGAGCCGGGGTGGATGTACAGGTGATGAGCTGATGGATGGAAGGTGTGCAGGTGAACAGTGTGCAGTGAGCGGAACGACACAGGCCAACATGCAGCACTGCAGCTAGATCCACAAACAGCAGAGCATACACACCAGGAACAGACACAGATGACCCACACATCAAACAGCTGCACAGATGCCCCACAGCAAATCAGCTAAAGACAAGACAAGCCAGGTTTGGTGAACACAGACTTTGATGCCTGCTAATTGCTGCTAACATATAAATGAAACAATACAAGAATTTGACTCTGCTCTGGAAAAAAACTGGAGCGCTTCTTGGACAGCCTGTTCGTACAATTAATCGCACAGCAAGCTGTATTTTATTTGTCTCATGTTTGTATGAAAAATTCTCCAAAAGGTCCCAACATCACCATCACATAACATCACATATAAAAATCCACCCCTATTATGAACGGGGACATTAGCTGTACAAAGATGTTCCTATGGCTATGAAAATACACTATACACTAATTATACTCTAAACTCTTAATTTTAGGGTTCACGAGTACAAGCAATATTTTCCATAATAAATGCACAGCTGAGATGATGAGACATATCCAGACATATCCAGTGTTTAGTCTTGCATATTTATATGTCATAGATGTGTTGACCTTTAGCTTGAAGGACTGCTGTGGACTCTTTGTCTTGTTTCTTGACTGAGAAGGAACTAGAAAATTTAGCAAACTGCCACTTGCTTGTATTCTAATAACACACTTGTATTATTAACAGCTGATGATATGAGCCATATATAACTATATAAATGGCTGTTTTGCCATCAGAGACAATTAGCCAATCAGAATCTTTAAATTGCCTAAGTCCCGCCTCTAGTTGATTATGATTGACAGATAACGACTGGTGACCGCCAAGAGAAGAGGCAGATATGTTTGTTAGTTAGTAACAGGACAAAAGAAGTTGAGAAGCAGTATTGAACAGTTAAGTAGTAAGAAATACAATATCTACAAACTAAGAAATCAACAGAGAACACACAACACATAGAAGCTACTGGATAATTGGACAGTCCGTTTCCCTACCATCTGTCTCGGTAAGCTAACGCTAGCTAGCTTCATGATGCTAGCGTTGCTAATTGAAGGTGTGGTGCTACATTACCTACATGTTTAATTGAGTTAGTTTAGTTATTAATATCCAACTCACCAGGGTATTATTACAGCTTACTTATTTCATTCTGTTTGCAAAGAGAAGCCAAGTGAATTACAGTTTCTAATTAGGAGAGTGATGATGAAATGTAATATTGATTGAAGAGAGCTAATGCTGTTGTCATAATAGTTTTGGTATTAACTGTTCTCTTGTTACAGTAGTATATAGTGATAGCCTGTATTATGGATAATAATTCAGATATTGACACTTACTTATTGGAGGTAGAGTGTAATGAATGGCCTGAACATTTTATCGTTGAGTATTGTATGGCATGTGATGCTTAGTGTTAAATTGTTAATATGCTTTAGTAAACAACCGTTGTACAACAGTTCGAGAAAATACAATTGGTAAATCCTGTTTGCAAAAACAGATCAGGTCCTGTGGTCCTGCGGAAAGAGAGAACCACTTTGAAAACCTCTTACTATTGATAGTGAGCTGCCCTGAGGGATACTACTCGGAATTGACTCATCAGATTGGGTGGTGCAAGTCACCAGACTGCTACACACATTCACAGTGTGTACAACACCATCAGGAACAGCTGTGAACATATGAAGAACCACAGACAGCTGAGTGACAAGACAAACACTCAAAACACACTGACTGAAAGAAACTGTGTAAGGTTCATATTTTAAAGGTCCCATTTGTTATTTTCTATATTTTATTACTAAACATAACATGTTACTACTCACCTTGTTGTCTGCGTACCTTCATTTATGGTTATTATAGCCTATGCTCCGTAGCTGCTTATGAAGCTAGTAATAGATGTGTATTTACCTACACTCAGAAAAACGAACTTTACTTCAAATCCCACTGTGGCGGTGTGCTACTTCTTCCACTTTAATATTCACAGCTCCTCCAGCAAATGCAATACATGTATGGAATTAAAATTAGCGCCCATTAATTCACAATTCAGATGCAGAGGCCTCTCTCTCAGCTGAACAGGGTGAAATCTTTGATCAGCCACTTTCTTTGTACACATTTCTTTCCTGGCTTTATTGAGTAGATTTACAGCAAAGGGAGTCAGAGCTGAGGCATGCAGCAGAGGTCCCAGGCCGGCCTTCAGCCCATGATTTGTACACAGTTTGTTTGATGGAGCTGCTCTTTGATATTGCATGTGATGGCAGATTGATGATATTACCACCTTTAATTGGCTGCATTAAAGGACGGATTCAGAAGAGAAGCCAAAAGAAGCAAAGTGCCAAGAAAAGAAACATCTTTGCAGCCAGATGAAATGATGAGTGCAGGCCGCAGTGGCAGATGGTGAGGTTCGTGTCTGGATTGAAATGTTGGGAGGGTTTTGCCTGGCCTGACAGGGAATTCCACTGTGTTGTGCATTGTTGTGAATTATTCGAATGAGTCACTGCCATGAGCTCTGTTTTCTAAATATGGTCATCTAAGACTATATAGACGAGGACTGGTGTTATTATTGGAGGACTTTCAAGCATGTGAATTTTTATGATTATTTTTTCGAATGTGTGTTTGAGAACATTTTCGAGAAGTGAAGTCACTCCTGGACAACTCTCCCTTTAACTGTCTCGTTTATGATAATGTTTAAGAACAGGCGTGGAGTGTGAAGGCTTCAGGTTCTGATTACAGGGTTAAGGAATGAAAACAGTTCCTCGCAGTCAAGTTAAACACCAACATGTGTGCGTCTCTCTGTTGCTGACGGTGATGTCACTCTCAGCTGACTCGACGCGGTTACTGAAAGTCTTTGTATGCACAGTCGTGTGTGTGGTTGTTTTGATTATGTGTCACCACGCTGTTGTACAGTCCGGCGGTTTAGTGAATGTCTGTGTCGTTGTAGTGGAGAAGCAGGAGAGTGGAAATCAATACAACAAGGCCTTTTTCATGCATCCTGTAAGACACACTGACCTGTCAGTTCAGCTCGTAACTTCATTTTCCTTTTTCCTTCTCAGGGGCCGGACAGCCTACTTAACTTTGCTTGTGTATTTCAGTCATGGATGGAGGCAGTTGGGGTGTCACTGCACACTGTCTGGACACATCAGCTGTTACTCCTTAAAAGCTGATACCAGTGTAATTTGATTTTCTTACTGATGCCATTTAAAGCCATTAAATCTGAAATCTGCTGATGCATTAGCTGTAGCAAGGCTGCACAGTGTGACAGTACAGAGAGTAGAAAGTCTGGCCCCCCTTCTGAGCTTCGCCCCTGGCAAAGGCTCCAAAGGTTGTCCAAGGTCCAAGCCTGCCGAGGAGTGCCCTTCATCTAGCAGCATGCCTGTAATGTAACACAAACCACATAGCTTAGAGGCGCAGCAGAAAATATATGAAAGAAAATGCAATCAAATGAAGGAAAAGTAGTCCTGATGTTTTACAGAAGAACTATTTATAGTGCAGAGGAATGTAAAGATGAAGACCTAGAATTTGAGATGTGGACAAATCAAAGTTTTAATTTTAAACAACTTTAATCTGCTTTTTTAAATTGATCTACATTTTCATCTCCTCTGTTTATTTTCAGTTTCCCTTCTCTTTAATTTCAAGCTGCAACTTTCAGCATCTACTGTTTGACTTTCAAGATGAACTTAAACTAGGTTTGCTGTGGAGTTTTTCTTTTAAAGTTAAGTTTACATCCAGTTCCACCAAAATACGTAGTGTATGTATCTGAGGCCTAACAAATGAGAGAAATTTGTTCCCGTCACCTTAAAAGAAGTTCGTATCATTCAATATTTAAAAATTTACATTGTTTGCCTCTGTGTTCTTCTTCTGCGCCTCCTGCTGGTGCGTTGCTGGTTTCTTGGTCTCACGAGTACTTCCAGTGTAAAGTGTACAGTGTACTAGATGATGAAGATGATGATGAAAGAATACATATTCATAGTCATCAGATACTGTGTCTGTTATACAAATATTATTAATAGTTAAACCTAGACTTAGCTATCAAGCTATTTTAAAATTAGGTTTGTCTCTTTGTCTTTGTAATTGAGGTTTGTAAGAAAGACTTGTGCTTCCCGTGACTGATGTATCTTCACTACCTGAGGATATGGGGCTCTATCTCGCTGTCTCTATCCCCTCTTGCTCTTTTTCCATCCATTTGTCTGTCTATCCTTCATGCATCCGTCTTCTGTATGCCATCAATTATTCATCTGGAGCAGATGAATATTTCAAAGGGTGCCGGACTCTCTTCCTCTATACCTCATCCCCTCGTCCCTGTCTCTCTTTTATCTCTCTGCTCTCTCTCTGTCTCTTCTTCTCCCTCCTCTCTCATCTGCTTCGTGCCTCCTCTGCCTCTGCCACCATCACCCTCTCACGCTTTTGTGTGTATATATATATATACTGTATGTACTGATTATGTGTGTGTGTGTGTGGACTCTGATTCTAGTCTTGTGGAATCTGTGAAAGATGGGACTTTGGTCCCATGCTGTGAACTCTGGGACTGCCTGATGTCTCTGGCCACCATTTATAACTCAGCTGGCAGCAAGAAGTGTGTGTGTGTGTGTGTATGTTTGTGTATTGGTCTCATGTCTGCGGGTGTGCACATAAAGTATGACTGTCTTCTTCTATGTCCGGCTTTTTTGGGAGGATTAATGGGAGAGGCGTTTGGAGTGACGGTTTGTTGGGGCTGTAGGACGCCTCTCCAGTCAGCTCCTCATTAACTATGAATGGGATCTACCTTTTGCATGTTTTCATAGATGGGCTGAGCCTCTCTGCATACTCTCCCTGCTCTCATGGAGTTCTTCACTTACCCAAGAAATGCGGGAGGAGAGCCACACCAAGGCTTCGCCCCAATTTGAATCACTGACCCTGTGGATGTCAGGTGGTGGCTGTTAGAGAATAAATTATAATAACCAATCAATTAACTAGTTATTGGATAAAAAAAAACGTTCTTTAAACTTAGAGTACTTGAGTATTTTTGGGACGTATTGTTATCTAGTTAGAAAATCATGATTCATTGTTTACATTTGGAATAAACAGCCCTGATAGAACTCAAAGCATCACCCTAAAAACAGACTGAGCGTTTTTTCCTGTCGCATCACAGGACAAAGATTTGAATAATCCAGCAGGCCGGGGCCTTTCTGCAGCTTCTAGTTTCCAGTTTCCTCCAACAGTCCAAAGACATGTTTGGTTCACAGGAAACTCTGAGTCGCCAATTTTAAAGACTTTGAGTGTGAAATGTTATTTGTCCATACCTGTCAGCTTTGTAATAGACTGACGCAGAGTGCATGTGCCCTGTCTGTAGCCAGATGTCAGAGGTGGCAGCGTCCATCCTCCTGTAGAGGAGAGGTGGGAATACAACATGCATGAATGGATCCAAACCATATCCCTGTATTTGTATAATTGACCTTGATCTCATCACACCAGTTTCCTGTCAACAGTTTTACAGCCATGTCTTTTATTATGGTGGTGTACTGAACGGGAAGAATGCACTCTGGGAGGATCTTATTGTTGAGACAACTGACACTTTATGCCATATCAAGCTCTCATAGTACATACATGACTAATACTCATTTACTGTAGGCAAATACCTTTGTGGTAGTTAAGTAACCCGAGGAGTCAGAGTCTGTTAGCTCAGCCAGTTTACTTTCAACACCAGCCATTTCAGACTTAAACAGCCCAGCGTCATGTACAATAGTGTAGAACTTCAAATGCAGCCTCCTGCAGCCTTTTCTTTCTTACTCCATCTCTTTATTTTTGCCCGTTCTCCTTTTTTTTCATTTTTTTATGTTTTCAACTCAGAATGGCAAAACAGCTGTGTCGTAATAGAGGAGCTGTACCAATGCATTTACACAGTACAGAGGAAGTCCCTTCTCCAGAGACAGTTCAGAGTCATTTCAAACGTTCAGTATATGCAGTAAATTTATGTATAAGGAAGTACTTTGACTTTTTTGTTTATTTCAGAGAAGAACATTGTGCTCTATTAATTCCCCCTTCTCTCTCCTGTTAACCATTTAATGCTCATGGTGAAATCATTTTCACAGTGACCTTGTGGGATGTGAAATGTGGTCCTGATTTTGAGAAATGTCAGCATTAATAACACCACTGCAGTAATAAGACACGACAAAACACAATAAATCTTGTATCAGCAAGAGTCCATGAAAGCAAGTTTTCATCATTCTTCATCAATATCATCATCGTTTCAGTCAGGCATTACAGCATCATGACATGAATATTTGTCTTCTAATCTGGGATTAAAGCCAGAGGATCACACTGTGATCATCAGGGCTGATAGGAGGGATGTATAGAGACATAGATGGATTGAGAGAAAGCTGGATAGAAAAGGGAGGTGTGAGAGGGATGAGACATGGCTCAAAGCAAAAAGGCCTGAAGGTTGTTTTATCTGTTTTTTTTCTACCTCCTTTCGGTCTCACATGTCTGTGAGTGTATGCATATATGTGGTCTGTGTTCCTGTGTTTTACTGGCAGGGTTTTAGCGTTCACTGTGGCCTGCGTCCGGCTGTGCTGCAATCTGTTTGCCCTCCCTCTCTCTCCCTCTCTCATTACAGAGAAGCAGCACATTTGGCCTGACACACTCTTAATCTCACTCACTGACTGATGGTGATGATAACGGTTTGTGTTTCTGCGTCCAAACTCACAGGCTAGCTTGCTTCCTTTTTGGCTAAATTCTTGTAGAACGGTTCTATTATTTTCCTATCTGAGTCAGAGGCAGACAGGGCGGTCAAATGTCGGTTAGTCTCGTGCACATAATCACTCATTGCCAAGAAAGACTGAGTGAGCACTCGGCTATGGTACCATTAGGGTTCTTTCAGACGGCAACCAGTTGCCTCCACCACCTCCATTGTTTACAGTGCAAACACAGTGGCGGGCATGCCAGCAGGGTGGTTGGCAGCAGCGAGGACAGAGAAGGCAGCTGTCGCTCTTGTAAACATGAATGGTTTGGATTAGAGTAGGTGGATGGCATCGGCCTGTAGCGTATTGTGCAGGTTGTTCGGATCAGATAGCCCCAATAGATGTGTTGACTGAGTCGTGTGTCAGGGGGCGGTGCAGCCATTCACTGTCCGGAAGCAGCTTCACAGAAGGTTGTTGAACCAGAAAGATTTTTCATTCTAATGTTTGCCCTCATTTGTTTTCAACATACTAAAGTCTGAGCTAAGTGACCACAAAACTGAGAATTTTCTGAAATATCTCCTAGACTCGACACGATATAAAATTTGATCAAATTTGATATATTAATCTTAGACGTGATCATATTTTGTGTTTTATTATAGCTGGTTTCATCTTGCTTCAGCCCTGTAAAACACATTGTAGCTTGGCCTCGGAAAATATGACACATAAAAAATATTTTTATTTCTCAAACACAATTCAAAAAATAGTTCCACTCTCTATTTTTCTCACTGCCTGTCTGGTCTGGCAGCGAGCCACCGTGACCACAGAGCCTACAGTGACACTGCAGGCTCAGATAATGAACACACACACACATACAGTAACATGCTGTTCGCCCCGCGGCAGGCTGCGACGTCTTCAGCGCAGAGTGTGTGTACTCAATTGTGTGTGTGTGTGTGTGTGTGTGTGTGTGTGTCTCCATTTTCACCTTTTCCCTCTGTGCAGCAATGGAATGGGATTACTTTGATTGACAGGTGTGACCAGTATTTATCACACGCACGCGCGCACACACACACACACACACACACACACACACACACACACACACACCAGCATTGTTGTTATTACAGCTGCCACATGAATATGTCATGTCGGGATCTCTATGGCAACAGTAACATGCACTGTTTTACCTTGACATGAGTGGGATGTCATGTTTTATCTGCTCACAGGAATATTGTTATTCTGCCACCAGTGTTTCCATCATTCAAGGCTCAGTCTGAGACGCTTCTCATCCCTGCTGGCTCCAAACTCGCCTATTTGCACATTTCTTATACACTTTCTTTACAGTGCAGAGCTGATTTCAGAAATATTGGGTTCCAGCAAGGAAAGACAACTGGAGTCCTTGCATGAGCTGTAACTGAACAGATTTATTTTTATCAAACTAAAAGATAAAGTAACCTACATTAACCCAAAGTTAAATAATGTAGGGGCGGCTGTGTGCTCCATCAGTGCTGTCTGTGATGCATGACTGAGACTGTTCTCCATTTGGCCATGCTGGGGAGCCGTATGTTACACAGCAGCAAGGACAGAGACACCTACTCAAATGGAGTGCAGGGCAGTCGTGATGTGGCAGGTTGGATCTCTGTCAGCCGATGATCCGGCAGTCGCAGGTAGTGTGGCTGATGCTGTGGGAAAACCTTTTGTAAAAGATGAAGCAAAAACTGGTAAATATCAAACAGGACAACATAATCAGTATGTTAAGCTACTAAGACCAAACGTCTTGGTTTCAAGCTGGGTGTCTTGAGTCCTAACGAGAATCTGTGAAAGACTGAAATATGTTCAATGTTTTCACCATTTAGTGTCAGATCGTCCCACAAGTGCCAAATATTCTGTGGAATGAATAAAGGTTTGGTTGCCTAATGCGAGAATGGATCCCTTTGTTTTAGGGAATCACAGGATACAATATACAGAAGCACATTGTGTATGAACAACTTGAGTTTTAACATTTTCACTGAATATCAGACTAAACCTCTGTCTCTCTGTCTGTCGTCCTGCAGGTTAACAGACCTGACCGGCTCTCTCACAGATGGACCAGTGAACTATAAGTACAAGACCAAATGCACTTGGCTAATAGAAGGATAGTAAGTACCAATGTTTTCTTCCTGTTCTTCATCTTCCTTCCGCTTGTTTTGGCTTGAGGGCTCCGGATAAAGAAAGCTTTATTGCTGTGTAAATAGATGGAGTTTGCCTTTGAAAGCAGTTATTGTGCTCCAAAGTCGAGTTTTGCCTATTGACTGTTCAGAGATGCATGCTGCGCCAACTGAATGCATGCAGTAATAGCTATGTAATTTTATTTAAAGCCAATGACAAAATAACAACTGTAAAAAAGCCAAACAATACGTTGCCTGTTTCAGGTTCTCTCTGTGTCTTCTGGGATTGACTTTGGATGAAGGCCAAAATACAATCAGATCATATTTATTTTGATTACAGTGAAACATAGTAAAAAGATGTTAGGCTGACAACTTTTGATATTCATGGTCCTCAGAGGATGATTTCTGAAAGACTGATGCCTTGGCATTTCAAGTTCAGGTAAAAATTGACCTGTTGATTTAAACTTTGGTCCAAAATTGCTGATAAATGTTTTTTTGAAATGTGTTTTTTAAATATTCATAGTCCCCAGTAGATGATACTGTAATTTTCTGGATATCCACCATAGGCTGTATAAAACATGGACATAGTATCTGTGATGTCATCTGTAGATTTTTGAAGAGCAAAAATGAAGCAAATCACAGCACGCAGAAATCTTGGCAGTGGAGCGTCGCCTAACTCCAGTTAATCCAAATATGGATAAAGAGGTGGGGTGAGGGTGGAGCTGAATGAAGCTCATCGAGCTAGCTGGCAACCCCAGATATTAGTGATATGTGAGGGATGGTAGTGTGTACTGGATAGCAGTGTGTACTCTATATAAATACACATACCATTGCAGCGTCTCGGAGACTTGTATTGAGAAAAGGAAACACTCAACAATCACTTTGGTTTAGCAAAAAGGTTTTCTGAGGCACTGCGTCAACCCTTGCAGTGTAAATGTGTGATCATAACCTCAGGCTTCATAAATAGCGGAGACACTTTTCAAAAGTATGAAACATATGGAGCATATTGGTAATATATATTCATAACATGTAGTTTGGTCTCACCTGTACGTTCTGTGCTCCGTCTCCTCTCTCTCCCCGTCCCTCAGTCCTAATGCAGTGCTCAGGCTGCGCTTCAATCACTTTGCCACCGAGTGCAGCTGGGACCACATGTACGTCTATGATGGAGACTCCATCTACGCCCCTTTGATTGCCGTCTTCAGGTGAGCGCCTGCTATTCTGAACAGGAGAGCTGTGAGGGGGGATAAAAATGGAAATGACTCAGGTAGCCTTTGGCACAGCTTCCAAAGCTCCACTGAATTTGCACTTACGCAGTCACATGCCTCCATGTAGGCAAACAATGGGCCTCATAATTACCATCAAACCACAATACAGCAATAATAGAAAGAAACTAATTACAATTACTCACATTAGCCCTGAATTGCACTTTTTTTCTGGAGCTTTGTTGCATATTTTAATTTTTTTTCTAAAGGACAATTTACAAGCATGTGGGTGGGACTCTTTGGTTTGACAGAAATTCATTAAAAAACAGTAATAATTTACCAACCTCCCACTTTCTACTCTGCTCCATTGAGGCTTATCTCCTGTTGAGAGTTCAGTCGCTCCCAGAATAAGAAGGAGCTAATTTGGCTGATTCCAACCAAGGAAAAATTATCGGGTATTTGAATACACAAAGCCAAGACTTGTGTAGGATTATTACCTACAATAAATAAACTTACAGTGTTCATTATGAATGCTTGTGTTGAAGTTGCAGCAGGGAGGAAGCTTTGACTCAGATTCATTATGGGCGAGGGTCCATTTGCAGCACGTTGCATTTATTAAAAGAGACAAGCCGACCAAATGAGAAACCACCAAACACCAGTGAAAGAGCTCATCAAACAAATAAAAACAAAATGCAGTTTGACTTTGTGCTGCAATGTTGTTTTACTTTAAAGCTGATCACTGAGATTTCTAGTGAGGTCTGCATTTGTTCAAGTGAAATTCTTTTTATCTCACAGCTCTCCAGAGTCCATAAGATACAGCAGCATTTTCAAAATGTTATTTTTATGATGTTTTTATGAGAAAGTTGTCTGTTCTCTGTCTCATTCTCCCTCTTGTCTCCTTCTCAGCGGTCTGGTCGTACCAGAGACCAGAGGTAACGAGACAGTCCCGGAGGTTGTGACGACGTCCGGCTACGCTCTGCTTCACTTCTTCAGTGATGCTGCCTACAACCTGACCGGCTTCAACATCGCCTACTCGTATGTCCAGACGTCAAACCTTCTTCATTCTTTCCCTGGTCTCTTTCTCTTCTTGTCTGTCTGTTCGAGTGTCAGGATAATCTCAATACACACAGACTTGCAGATATGTAAGGATAATATTAAGGTTTTTAAGAAACTGAGAAAAGAATTTTCAAGACAACATCCACTCCAACCAACTCTGCACCTTTTGGCCTCTTCTAGCTCAAAGTTAACAGCCGGCTCGTGATGAAAGTGGAGCGAATACAATGCAGAAAACTTTCTTTTTTTTCCCCCCTTGCCATTATAAATAGTCATCTTGCTGTGGAAATCTTATATTGGCCAAAAATGTCATGTAGATTTTACATTTACTTTTGCCTAAAAAGCTCCTGAATGAGGAAATAGGCTCAAGTTTTTGTTTCCTTACTTGTTTCCCAAAGTAGCTTGTAAGACATATTCTATTGTGGACTCGGGGTCAGGGGGTGGGGTTTGCTCTTGGATGCCCCTATGATAGATAAAACATGATAGTGTGCCCCCTATGGTGCCCCCACAGTGGAGAGAATAAGATGCAATGCAGATGGTAATGCAGGGTCATATAGTTAGCTAGCTAGCTATAGTAATCTTTTTATTTTCTCCACCACCGTGTACAGTACAGAACAAACACAACTTCACACTGTCCATCATAACGGCGGCTCCATCATGTCACCGCCTCTTACTCAAAGACACAAACCTGACTGCTTGGTGCCAGCAGTGATCGCCATGATGGAAAACTGAATGATGTGTGTGTGGTTGGTTAGACACATGGGAGGAGTGAGGACAGTTAGTGTACAGTCACACAGCCTCAAGGCTCTCAACACACCACACACACACACACACACACACACACACACACAAACACACACAGGAGAGATAAAGGTTGTCATGACGACCCTCTTGTCACAGCAGCAACAGCTTTTTGTTGTAACGAAAGGATGATTTTCTGTCTCCTTTTTTTCGTCACTCCATCTCTTTCAACATCTGTATTTATCTGATATTACAGAGAAACAGCATGTGATGTTTGAAGTATTAGAACATCAATGCTTTCTGTTCCCAGCTTGTTTTTTTCATTTCACTCATTTCATTCCAATATTTCGGCTCCTTTTTCTTCATCTCCTTTGTGCCTTTTCCTTCGTGTCCTTCTAGCTGTAGCTCTAATTTCTCTCTTTTAAACTGTCTTGTTCCATCTCTCTTACGTGTCCACGGCTCCCTGTTATATTTTATTGTTAGATGCTTTTTTCCACAGCCTTTTACAGTAAATGCAAACTCAGTAGGTATGAAGGAAGAGGTCATCAGAAATTGGAAGTGCATCCATACCAAACAAAAGTTCAGTGTGACAGTACAACTGCTTTTTTGTGCTTTTCTTCTACTGATGTTCGTATTGTATCATGAGTCTAGTGGCTTCCAGTCATTCTTCACAACAATTCTGCTTTTGATGATAATAATCCACCACAGGCTGCTCAGTTATTTTAAAATGATGTATTGGGAAGACTTTGCAGAAGGCTTTATTTCTCCTAACTGCATGGGTTTTAGAGCATTATCCTACTGTAAACATTGTTGATTTAGATTTTTATCGAGGCCATGCAAAATATTTTCCTCGCTTCTAGGTTTTGGATAACATGTATATGGAGACCTCAAACTGTTCTGGTCACCATTTTATCCACCACATATTTAAAGTACTTCTGCTTTGTGCCATGAAGCTGATTCACTGTCACTGCTCAAACCAACCTAACTGTAGGTTCAACTGACTGCAAACACCTTTGAGTGATGGATTAACCACAGGTGGCCATGGTATGAGTGCAATAATACACTCCAAGGTTGCCTGACACAGGAAATCCCTCGACTGAGTTGATTACATTGACTATCAAGACTGTTTGTCTTTACACTTCCAGCAGACACGGAGCGATACTAGTATTCATTTGGAGCTGTGTAATGAATGAAAGTCCAATATTCACTGACTTTTTTGCTCTAGATTGAGCTCAGAAAAATATCCACCTCTTTAGCTGCTAAATTCACTTTCTTCACTTTCATCAGCGAATCTCTAATTGTGTGTGTCCACCTCTTGGTGCTGGACAGGTGAGTACAGTGGGTTGCTGGATCCTGCTGTGGTAATATGGTTGACAAAAGTGTTGAACCTGAACTGTGTTGTGTATGTTCTCTAAAACCAAAACTAAAAGAGCTTTAAAGGGTTCAGTCCCACAGCCCCTTTCATATTCACCTATAGTCACTTAATTCAGGCTAAACTATTTACAGGGACTGGAGTTAAATAATCTTGTAACTTTTCTTTGTGGCAACTTTATGTTTTCACCATCATGTTATAAATGTTATTACAAACAACAGAAATCATACCATTGAAGTTGCTGAAACTACTTGCCAGTTACTACTTCAGTTTTACTTTCAAGAAGCATCCACAGTATCTCAAACCTGTGTGGTTATCTAAATGAACTACTAACTATATTAATGTCACTGTGTAACCTTGAAGAACTTCCTTGACATTGTCCCGAACTGTGTCTCCCTCAGCATAAACTCTTGCCCCAACAACTGTTCGGGCCACGGCAGATGCAGCACGGCGAACTCAGTCTCGGGCCGTGTGTACTGTGAGTGCGAGGAATACTGGAAAGGAGAAGCCTGCAACATCCCGTACTGCAGAGACAACTGTGGCAGCCCGGATCACGGCTACTGCGACCTGACCGGAGAAAAGCTCTGCGTCTGCAACGACAGCTGGCAAGGTACAAGAGACAGGGGGAGTTTTATCAGAGAAAATAAATCAGATACATGAAGAACTGGAGTTTGTTGAGAAACTTTCGGCATCAGAGTTCAGCTAAAAACACTACGTTTCCCACGATACCTGTCCTGAAGAGGATCTTTTTGATGTTTCTGTTTCGTTCATTATTAACATGAAAAGGGAATGAACAGGAAACAAAAGCACAGCAGCAGCTGTTCTCCTGTTTTTGCTGCCTGATTCAATATTATTTTATATCATGAAACAATAGATGTGACGTCCTGGGAACTCTCGCCCAGTGGCACATAATGTATGTGGCTTCATTATTTTTGGTTTTTATGTTTCATTTGTGGACAATTTCCTCTTGCAGCAGAACAGCTTTATGATGGATGGGATGATGTTATTGGACTGAAAATGATTTTACAACGCTGTTCTCCTTTTTATAAAACCCCCGGCATATTTCTTGATGTAAACTGGTAAAATCTGAAAAGGATTTTAGATAAATATAGATTACATACATTTGTTGAAGGCAAATGAGCTGATGTCCCTGCATTAATGCAGTAGTTAGGTATCAGATAATTCTAAAACTAAAAATGTGTCTAAAGTATCAATCTGAGACTTCACCACATTAATATTAATATTTTATCATTTTATTGATTAAATTATGTGGAATCTCATCAATACAACACTCAGTTTAATTGGCCTCTGCCTGATATAACAAACTGACTTTACCCTCAAAACGATTGAGAACCATCTTATTCTTAACACTACTACTACTACTACTACTACTACCACAAATAAAAATACTTGTAATCTGACCTCAGACATTCCAGGCCTGTGAAATACGATTAGCTAGTGAAGCACTGCCCCCTCCTGGACTAATGGTGAAAACACAACAGTTTGACAGAAGGGAAGACACCCTATTTGAGATTTTGTTTGCAGACGCACATGTGAATCTTTGTTGCTTAGATGAGGTAAAAAAATATACCCCTGCCAAGAAATAACAACAATCTGAATAGTTTCAACATTTTTTTAAAGAGATTTATTCTGACTTTATCTTGTGAAATGTTGCATTTACCCTGACAAATTGATCTCTGGCGTGAAATTAAAACTCTGCTGACTCTTAATTAGGTATTTGAAGACATTTGGAACTTGGTTGACAGTCATCCCAAATTATAAACAATGAAGCTCAAGTAATTCCAACACCACATCCATCCATCCATCCATCTTACTTCCTGCAAAGCACAAAAGAAAAGAAAATTTCTCCAAACCCCAGATACCACATAACTTTTCATGTGAGGGTGTGAAGAGAAAACGTAATTCTTTTCCTCTACCTGCACTCTCTTTAAAAAACTTTTTTAAAAGTGTCTCTCCTGCCTCTGTTTTTCTCAGGTCCAGACTGCTCCCTGTCCGTTCCCTCCACCGAGGCCTTCTGGGTGCTGCCGAGTGTCAAACCGTCCGCTCAGTCTCTGGGTCGGGCGTCCCATCAGGCTCTGGTGCACTCGGGCCTGATGTGGGTGGTGGGAGGCTACTCGTTCAACTACTCCAACTACCACATGGTCCTCAAGTAAGCAGCAGCTGTCTGTCTTAGCAGCTTCCTGTCTGTCCTGTAAACTGATCGAAGGGGTAGAAATCAAAACTCAAATGAAGACCCCTCTCACAGCAGACATGTTGACAGGTGTAACTAATGATATTATGTATGGCTGCGTTCCACTGAGCTCCAGCTGCAGGTGTGTGCTGGCTCACTGTGCTTAAACGGACCAGAGCCAACATTAATGTTGTTTTTCCACTGGTGCTGTTGTCGTTTTTTTCAGAGCTGAGTTTCACCTCTGCACTGCTGCACTGTAGTACCACTTGCAGACACTAAACTTGGTTAGACTTTGGTTTCACTCAGCAAATGTGAAGTTCTCTGTACCTTTATTCAAGTACTGCACTTCAGTACAATTTCAAAATACTTGTACTTTACCTCAGTATTTCAATTTTAGGATACTTTATAAAGTACTACTGCCCAATAAGTGCTTTTACTTCCTTTACTTTTAGCAAGTTTTCACTTTTGCTTATTTAAAGTTTTAAATGCAGGACTTTTACTTGTAGTAGTATTTAAGTTTTCTTTCTGGTTACAGCTACAACCTGGAGACCAGTACGTGGGACGTGGTGCCCGTCAGCAGCGGCCCTCTCTACAGATACGGTCACTCGTTGGCTCTGTACCAGGTAACACAGCTGTGGCTGCTCAATTCCACTAAAGAGAAAAGTTGTCTGTGTCATTAAGATGTGAAAATGCAGCTGTGTGTATGTGATGCTCGCATATCAAATGATAACTTAATGAAAGTAGGATGCAGTCAGTTTGCACTTTGCTGCTCCAGACTGCTGCCTTAATCAGTATCTGTGAGTTGAACTGAAACACCTGCACAGATGCACAGAACGTATCCTGTAGCAACAACCAACATGGGTCCACAGCTCTAAATACTGACAGCTTCAGTTCACTGAAAATAAAGCTATGTTGTTATTGGTGAGGGCTCAGGTTTAACCAGCCTGACACCTGAAAACAGTTTGTTTTTCACTCCATGTAGAATTAGCCTAAAGTTTTGCTCTTAATTGTAGATAACTGATTCATCATTTGACTAAATTAACAAATAAAAACAACAAAGATTTTCTGGTTACATCTTCTCAGATGAATTATTTGCCACACGTTTCTCTGCTTCATGTCATTGTAAACTAGAAAACCATCAGTTATTTGAAGATTTAATTCTTTTCTTAATATAACATGATCTTGGGCTCTTTTAGACTGGATTTACTTCAAAGTATAATCCACAAATCACTCAATAAAGAAAGTAATCGTTACCTGTTTGAATCATACAGCGACAGGAAGTCATTTCACAAGATTGAAAAGAAAATGTTACACTTTTTAGAAGACCGGCTCATTATTCATTTTCAAGAAATGAGAATCCTGCTCGTGTCCCGTACAGATCACTCACTTCACTTCAGAGCATCAAATGATGTGTCAGTGTCCACATACTCCGACACGTGATTATTTTGTGTGGAAACAGTCATTTAATGGTGAAAGACGGAGGGAGAATGAAGACAAATGTCTCTGCTGTGATGAAGGAGAGATTTGGTCTGGAGGAGGTCAGAGTGTCCGAACCCTCCCTGCTGTGCTGATGACTTCATCGCTGTAGCTTGGCATTCCTCATGAAACCTCTTAGACTTGTGCACAAAGCAGACATGCCAGTTTTATTTTTGTCTTAGGGCGTAACAGAGACGTCCATCCAGCCCTGCTGACTCTTCACCTCTCACCCTTCAGCTTTACACTGATATTTTAGGTCACTCCTCGTCCATGTTGCAGAGCTACTGCATGACAGGCTGCACCGATGAGGAGAGAAATGCATATCAGAGCCTGTTAGTTTATCATCGGAGACTTAAAGCTGCTGTGATCAATATTTTAAACATGTTAATAATTAAGAGGAGCTGGTGGGCAGATTTTGTTACTCGACACAGGCAGGCGGTCTGTTTCCTCTTGTTTCCCGTCTTTGTGCTAAGCTAAGATAACCTGACTGTGAGCAATATTGATCTTCTTATCTAACTCCTAGCAAGAAACTGAATAAATGTTTAAACGCATTTCCCAAAATGTCAAACTGTTCCTTCAGCAGACCCCCGTCAGCAGATGTTAATGGGGATCCTCTTTACATTAAACACTGTGTTTTCCATATCAGCATCACTGTTGTGTTTGCAGCTTATTAATCTGCCGCCAAGTGTCCCAAAATCAATAATGGGTTTAAAAGAGGGCTTTATTTTAGCCATCAAGATGATAGAAGGAAAATATTTACTGCTGTGTTTGAGAGACAAAATAAACTCACTGCTGAAGCCTCACATGAGCTTCGGGGGGCCTTTAGATTGAGTTTTTTTCCCTGCACAAAACAAGGACTACTCTCTTCCACAAACTTACATTCTGCCTCAGAGCCCAAATTCTGCATTACCATGCCAAAGATGAACAGCTCTGAGGAGGTTCTGCACACTGGAGGCAGCATCTAAGCTCAAACAAAACACTTATACAAACATATATTCACGGCCCTCTGTGTATGAAGTTCTCCAGGATGAAACTGACCACAGAAGTATCACACGCTCATCTCTCTGTGTCTTTTCCCTCATGTAGGACGACATCTACATGTTCGGTGGGAAGCTGGAGGCGAAATCTGCCAACGTGACGGACGAGATGTGGGTGTTCAACATCCCCAGACGCACCTGGTCACCACGGAAACCAGCCCCGCCTCCTCCCTATGCCCTGGAGGGGCACACGGCCCACGTGGTGGAGCTGGCCGATGGCGAGCTGGTGATGCTCATCTTTTTCGGCTACTCGCCGGTCTACAGCTACGTCAACAAAGTTCAGGAGTACAACATCAGTAAGTGCGCCCGCTGACTCAGCTGTCATCGATTCTGTTTTCTTTCCTGATTGTTTCATTGCTTTTTATTGATGGCAGTCCAACACAGGGACGCGTCAAACCGACAAGTTGACATTTTCCAGAGGCCATGTTCAATCTTCACAGGTCTCTGGATTTCAGTACAGACTCACTGGGTGTGACTGATGTTTCTGAAACAGTTTGTATTTCTATTTGTATTCATGGTCTTACTCAGATGATGGACTGGGCAGAAATTGACATTTTTTGTCAATAATGCTGCTCAGATTCAGTAAAGTCCTTGTTCTTTCGTATAACACACTTCGCTGCTGAAAAGAATAAACAAATTTTCAACTTTGGATTTGGAAACAAGCCAACTAGCTGCAAAACACCACACAAGGACCAGTCGTGAAATAAACCAACAGTAGCATCAGTGTTTATATGTTGAACACACACGACCTGAAGACACAAAGCAACAGGTTCGAATGCCTGAAGAATTGCATCCAATCAACTTGTTGAAAAACCGACAACCAGAGTTTGTTTCAGCTTCTTCTTCTTTTGATATACAGAGTTGGGTCCATAAACAAATGTTTATTTCAGCCACGTTTCAAAATCTGTTAAAAAAACTGTTAAAGCAGCAGATTAATGCTTATTGTTTTAGACTGACATGCTCTAACTGCAGATTGGTGTAAGAGTTGACTGTCCCCCCACTTCTGGCCATTTAGAGAGCGTTTGCATTCATTTTTGATTCTCTGTTTTACCAGTAGATGTCGCTGTCATACAGTGTTGAAAACCAGCAGCTGAACTTAGAGTTGGATCTGTGGAGAGGACATGCACGCACATGTACACACCTTCTATCAGACACACACTGCACTGACTTAAATGCAAAGATGTGCAGCTACACACACACACACACACACACACACACACACACACACACAGAGTGGTCATTAAGAAGAGGTGGCGCCCAGGCTGGAGTGTCTGGGGGAAGACAATGATTAATGAATCCACTACATTCCCTCACTCTCCCACCTTTCTGTCATTCTCTTTTTCTCTCTCTCTTTCTCATCCCTCCTTCTCTCCCTTCCTCTTCACGCTCACATCCACGTCTTTGACTCTCTCCGTCTCTTTCCTTTCATCCGCCAGGCCTCCGTCTCTGACCCCCTCTGTCATCGCTGCTCCTCAGTCCCCGTCATCCCCTGCTCCTTTCCCCTCACCCTCTCTTTCCCTCTCTCTCCTCATCCGTCTATCACTTTCATCTTCAGCCACCTCTCTCTCTCTCTCTCTCTCCTTCCTCCCTCCTCTCTCTCTGACAGTGTCACAGCGTAAAGTCTGTGCTGAGCATCATTAGGCTTCAGAAGGAGCGACTGAGAGTCAGCGGAAACCTGTAGAAACCAAGTAACCGAGTAGAAGCGGGGTGTAAAATATGAGGTAAAAGGATTTAATGACCACTCAGGGAGGCAGGTTCACAGCAATTAGCTGCCAGAGATGAGATAAGAGTTGACCTTTTACTTTCTTGTCATCTCTTCACAGTTGCCTCTCTTTCTGTCACTGCTTCTCTTGTTCTTTCTTGCTTCTCTTTTCAAGTCTTTCTCTCTCACCTTCACTTCTCAGTTGAGTGCAGTTTTCTCAGCGTGATGTTTCTTTCAGAAATATGTCACCAAAGCATCAGAGCAGCGGCTGACACTGATATTTGAGATAAGACCTTAAAAGATAATCATACTTATTTCAGTGATTTTGATAAGGATCTGTTAAATTTAGCTATCAGTTATTATGAGTTATTCACCCAATCGTCACCAGATATGTTATATAAAATATTGTTTATGTCATGAGATTTCCCATAACTTTTAAATTTGGCGTAATTTTGATGCCGTGGCCAGACATCAATTCTGAGCAATCCTGTTAAATTTCATGAAAGTCAGTGAACTTGAGTCTGACTCATTTGAACATTTTCTCAATTGATTCTTCTACAGAGACCCACTGCTGAGTATTCAGAATTATGTAGTTATTCTTACAGGTGAAATCATCATAGCCCTCAGCAGCCAGTGGGTGTATTTAGATGCAGAATCTTTATGCAGATTATATTGAGATATTTCCTCTCTGAGTGTTTTCTAGTTTATTTCATCTTAGTCTCTCAGTTTTTTTCTCTCTCTGCTCTCATGGTCTCGGGGTTTTACTGTTCCAGATGACGGCACATTTTCTCAGGCTTTTGAAGTTCTTCCTCCTTTCCAGGCTTTGTTGTGTTGCGCTGTGTCTTTTCTTTATCGGGGGCTGCTCGGATGATGTAATCCCTGCCTGTTTTTAATAAGATTTTCTCTGCACCTGAGTTAATCGCTATGCATCACGCTGGTCTAATAAAGGGGCGCTTTTAAATTCAATAAACTCTAATTTCCTCTGGCCTCTCTCACCGTTTGGCTCACTCTCTCTCCGTCTCTCTTCTTCTCTCTTCCCTCGCTCTGTCTCACCTCCGGAATTAAAAGTGCTTTGCCTTTTTGGCACGAAAGTGAAAAGCAAGACTCGCCAAAGCTTCAAAAACTTTTTAAGTGATCAACTTTGATCTTTCTGCATGAGTGTACTGCATTAATCAGACCGTCTCTCTCCTCTCTGTGTCTCAGGGTCGAACTCGTGGCAGGTGGTGTCTGCCGGAGGCGCGGTGGTCCAGGGAGGTTACGGCCACAGCAGCGTGTACGACGAGGCCAGCGGCTGCGTGTTCGTCCATGGGGGATACAAGGCGCTCAACAACAACAAATACGGCCTGGTGGACCACATGTACCGATATCACGTCCACACCAAAACATGGTGAGGCACAGAAGAAAGTCAGTTATGAATATGCATCCGTTTTGTCAGCAAATATTTATCTGTTGAATTGGTATTGATGTCCTGCAGCAACACTCAAACCTGCCAAAATGAAAATTTCATTAGCATCTATTGTGAGCCTATCAGCTGCCTGCATCATTGTGTAGAAATCCAGTCATTCATTCTCTGAAATGCTTACCTTGTCCAAGTTGCAGGCAGCTGGAGCCAATCCCATCATGCACTAGGTGATAATCAGGGTGCATTCTGGGCAGGTTACCAGTCATTCACACAGCCAGACAAACACACTCATACATAAAAATGTGTGTACTGAAAAATGTACCTGTGTCAGTTCAAAACAGTTTTAATATAAATCCAAACACTGGAGCAAACTGCAGTGTACTGTGAAAATATTTAGGGCGTTTTGGTTGATGTCAAACTTACAGGAAATTGGTGCTGGTCAACTGTTGCTCACTTGGTTTGTTTGTGAGAGAAGAAAAATATTATATGTATTTACTCTGATAGTTTTGAGGTGAGGAGGATAATTTTTTATCTTCCTCTTCACCATCCAGACGACCACTACATTTATCTGATGACTGAAGTTATTAGTCACTCTTCAGATTTTCAGAAAAATTACTTCCACTCTTTTGCTTCCTGGAATAAGCAGGTCATCTTTTAACTGAACTGGAAGAATTTTGCTTTTTATTAAATTATTTTACCAGAGCTTCACTTATTATAGTGTTATTTAACAGATTTTTGATTCATTAACTTCATCCACACGTGCACATTTAAATACAGGCTCTCTCAAACAGGCTTCACAGTGAAAATATTGACTTTTGACACTTAAGTACAGTTTGAAGCTTTTTACTTTCATGTTTTTTTCTTAAACTGATGACTTTATCTATTTTCTCTTTTTTGCAATGATGCAATTCAAATTAACCTGTAATGATAATAATGATGATAATAATAGTTGCTCTGTTATTATAGTGTTATGTAATACAACCATACAGAGATAATTATTAACACATTATCTAACAGACAATTACCAGTACTCTCACACATGAGTGCAACAAAGAAACCATGGTGTTTTTTTCAGGTTTGTTATTTATCTTGAATCTTTCACAAAAAATAGAAAAACTGATCCTACATAGTTATAACATGTAGACACGATGGTGATTTTCAGTTTCAAAATATATGCATAAAGGAAAAGTGAAAAAGAAGAGATGAGGGTGAGAATAGAAGGAGGTGACAGGAGGTCTGACCTCTGGCAGATGGATGGGTGAAAGAGGACGCTCGGCCCTGTCAGTCGCTCCTCTTCACTTAGCGTACGTTCACATGTGCACTCACACACACATGCATACGCTAACATATGCTCACATGTACACACGCACACACGCAAGCTGCCGTCTCTCCGTGGCTCTCCCTTTCCAGATGGAATTTGTTGTCGGAGTCAGGTGTCACTTGAGCCGGTGGACTTTTTGAAATTCTCAGAGCAAAGCATTTCTGGGCGTTCCAGCTCTTCTGTGCAGCTCCAGCCCCAAAGTAAAGATCGTCTTTTCTCTGTCAGCAGCTTCTGACGAGTCCACCGGGGCCGGATAGAGTCCTGAACACGACGTCTGGATGTTAGTGGTTCCCCACAAGTCTCGAGGCGTAGTTAACGGCTATTTAATTTGTTGCTTCAAATCTCATGACAACTCATTCAGGCTCATTCGGGCCTTTATAATAGAGTTTTTACAGAACATACTCTGCTACTAAGCCGAATCACAAACAAGAACAAGACACTACTACAGTTAATAAACTGCCTTTCTTGTTGGTTCAAAGTCAGTAAAATCAAGTTTACTGTAACTTCTCAAATATCGGTTAATAGTTTATTTTATCATATTTCAATAAGTTGTCTTCCTGTTTGCTGCCCTCCAGATGTCTTTGCCAACATCATAATGGTTCGTTTATGCTGACAGTATTTTTCACTGATAACACATAGTCTATCCTTATTGAGATGAAGTGGGTGGACAGAGTTTTCCTCTTGTGACCTCAGATATCTGCAGTCTGGCCAGAACAATAAAGTTCGTATCGAGCAATTTATTGACAAGGTAATAATATTTGGAAATATTTTTTAGTTTCTGTGTTTTCAGTTTGAAGTTTCCAGGATAACTTGAACATAAATATTTTTTTCGTGCAGTGATGGCCAGTCGTTAATCTCACTCAACACAGAGGAAACTAAAGCAAATTATTTCCTTATCTGGAGCAGTTTTTCCCGTCTGTTCATCGGGGGAGGTCAGTCTTATCATTTAAGAACTGTTGAACATCAGCGTCTCTGGAGAGAAGTCAGAGCGGCTGCAGTAATTGAAGAAGCCACAGATCCTCCACAGTTGGTCTCCAATATGTGACCTTTGATCTCAAAGAGGTCAGGCACAGCAGCCTGAGACCTCCTACATCCTCTGTGTGGAGATTTTCTGTATGTTTGAGTGTGTGTGTGTGTGTGTGTGCGCTGTGTTCTGTTCCCATGAAAGAACAGTTGGCATGAAGGGCAGTCACCACAGGCCGGGTCACACACGCAGACAGACGCCATCAATAACATGGCACCATGGACACACATGTCACCAAGAGACACCCACACACATGACTGACAAATTAACACTTTCCTAATACGTCTCACCTTGCTGAGCTCACTCTTTTCTGTGTGTGTTTATGTGTGTGTGTTTACAGGCTGATCCTCAGGGAGAGCGGTCTGGCACGGTACCTCCACTCCGCGGTGCTGCTGAGCGGCACAGTGCTGGTTTTCGGGGGAAACACTCACAATGACACGTCGCTCAGCAACGGAGCCAAGTGCTTTTCTGCTGACTTCATGGCGTACGATATAGGTAAGATCATGGCTGAAATGGTCACTTGCCCATATGCACATATGCTGACACTGGAACTGTACTGTGCAGCAGATGCCACATGTATTAGACTGTAGCTCTGTCTGCTCATATTGACCTCTTGAGGTCTTGTTCCAGTCAACATCAGTTGGTGTCCCAGCTGATCTTGTGACACCAGCTCATCCTGTTAGTCTCCACTGTCAGTGATGGCTCAGTCAAATTTCTCAATGAATAAAGTCACAGCTTTCCAAGAAAAACTGCGGAGTAGCATCCTGTGACTGAATTTCCTCACAGATGAATCATATTATATTTGGTGCATGATTAGCAAATATTGCATTATCCAATATATTTACCATAATTACAAGGCTTCCACCTGTATTTGGCTGTGACAGTAACAGCCATCATATATACGCTGCGAATCCAGTCTCCTGCTAATGATGAATTTTTTTTTTATCATTCGAGGTGCTTCATACACACTGAAACACACACACAGATCTTTCAAATGTTGTGTTTTTAGTGCTGATTTTCTGATGTGAATCAGAATTATACAGCAGCAACATTTGGTGAAATGCCCCTAATGGTGCAAACTGCATGAAGAGAGGGACAAAGAGAAAGTTACAGAAGTACCAAAAAACCAAAAATGCAAGAGAAAGCAAGAGGATACAAAGACTGCACTGTAGGTAGAGAATATGGATGATTAAGGATCCCATTACAGGCCTCCCAGTCGAACCATAGACCAGATGGCACAAGGATGCTTCCACTCCTCGACAGGGACGGAGAAATGGAGTGATGGTGGGAGCGTTGGGAGAGAAAAAGAGGGATTACACCAACTCTTCACAGGAGAGAAACAACAGGGAGCAGAGAGATTAACACAGAGAGGAGGGGAAAAAATGAATGATGGATGAATGAGCATGAAGAAAGGTGCTTTATGGTGGAACGGGGAAAATGGAAAAGAAAAAAAGATGGCTGATTTCCTTACAAGAGGACAAGGAGGTGGCAGGAGCATGCTGGTGGCTCAGCAGGCGAAGCTGCTGCCGTGTCCTTGTAACGTGGGGAAGTTACACAGTTAGTCCTGTAACTGTAAACTGAGGTGGCTCATGTTTAGACAGACATTTTCAGTTGAACATCTTCGGTTTGGACTTTTGGTCGTAAGGTCCAGCAGGAAAGGTCCGGCTGGATGAAAATTACTTTTGGTCTAATTCACTCTGTGGGTTCCTCATATATCTGAGTGGTGATTGATGATGAGAGTGTTTAAAATATCTGTAAAATATTTTCTTTTCCCGTCATCCAGTTTGTCCTGGAATTTGGAACTTTGACCTTTTCTGTCAGTTTCTCCTCACACATATCAATAAACGGTTATTCCCATCAGTCACAAGTATTGATAAAGTATCAGTACTATTACTTTGCAGAGTGCGGATAATATTACAGTATTTTCCACTAGTAATCGAAGCGTTTGCTCTCATAGATTTTTGTGGATTTTATGTTATGTAGAATTTTACCAGTTTGATGAAATAAAGTCTTAAGTCAAGGTGACAGGCTTTTTGCATTCATGTGCTGAGCTCTTATGTTAAACTCCATCTGCTGAAGAAAACCTCCTGACGTGGTTAAATCTACAGAAAAAAGCTGAGCTCTGAATTGAGTGCAAAATTAGTTTATTTCAAACATAATCAAGATTTTCTTTTTCTTGCATTATCATGTTGTTCCGGTACAAATCCGTCTCCTCCTCGTCTTTTTTCATCTTCCTTGTCACTCTCTGCTGTAAATGATATAATAAAGGGGAAAAATACCAGGGAGGATATTGGTGAGATAAAGCGTCGAATGTGAGGAAGCAGATGAAATGAGAAGGCAGAGCGCCGAGGAAGGAGAGAGGGATACACACAGAGCGGGAGAGAAATAAAGAGTAAATGAAGGAGGGATTTAGGGAGAGAGAAGAAAGCACCGACAGCGGTGGAGGAGAATTACCTAAAGACAATAAAGGTATGCCAGGATGGAGCAGATAATAAACCGGTGAATAAAAGGCAAAATCAAAGGTAATAAACAATAAAGCATTTGTTTACAGAGCGTCCTCATCTTAGAGAAGTTGGAGGCAACCTAGTGTTGACTGCTCTGCTTTTTTCGCCTCATCAACACTTGCAATAAACGTGTGTATTTACATGTCCCTCATCTCTGCGCAAACACTCCCCTGTCTTTATAAATATCATCATTTATTCATTAGCGCTCGTATCTGCACTGTTTTATTGTCCACCGGCCGCCTCTGTGACTCACTGCAGAGATGCAGGAGGGAGGGAGTGATGGTTGAACGAGAGGAAACAAAGCATGAGTCTGAGAGAGGAGGAGGCCACAGTGAGAGAGAAAGTGGTGCGTTAAAGACGTTTAAGGTGAAACAAAGTCTGCAGTCGACGCCAGCAAGTACAAAATACACTGTTGGTAACAGAAGG